>JAFFST010053210.1:115783-128747 GCA_022414735.1 Noturus placidus
ACTTCCAGTGACTGGTATGAGGGAGTGTGAGAGCGATGACACCAAATTTAACACATCTGCTCCCCATTCACACCTGAGACCTTGTAACCCTAACAAGTCACATATAACATCAACAAGTGTATTACTAAATAAATTATATAATTATATATACACAATTTTTTAAAATTTATTTTAAAAACCACACCGGCCTTTGATGGTCACGCAGCCTAACTTCCACATCGGGGCCTACTCAGACATCTAAACATGCTTCAGGCAGCATATCGGACCACACACACCATTTTAGGGTTTAACCTTGAATCTTTGCAGGTTCACTAGAGGTTTTATATCACAGTACCTTCAACTGTTTGAATGTTCTGTAGATCACGCTGTACAAGACTGCTTGCTAAATGACAATGCCAACTACGGAGTCATTATTTCATTACCACCACCTTGTCTATTGTTTGGCATTTGGGTTACTTTTGCCCTACCGTAAGTACACCTTGTGTACCTTTTGCATCATCCTTTGTTGGCACAGTGTGTTACTCATCCTCTAGCCCCATGGTAGTAAGAGGTCCAGGGATCCATAAATCATAGTGAGGGGGTCTGAGATACAGTAGTAGAAGTCAGAATCTAACATTCAGTTATTATGCCTATAAATAATGCACCTAGAATTGTTTAGACGGTTTTATTAACAGTGTGTTCTAAGGGTGGTGAGGGATCTATGGCGCAATAAATATTCAAAGTATTGAACAAACTCAAATGTGGCTAATAAAATTTATAGTGAAGGGGTCCATGAAATTTTATGAAACCCAATTCTCTCACCTACAGTATCAGTATCTGACCACAGTAGCGCTCATGGCTGGAGATTTTTTTTGTTGGTGGACTCAGCAACACCTCAGGGGTGTTAAAATAAAATACATTTATACCTTGCACCTATATGGCAACTTGGAGTTGACACTTTTTTCTAATTTTAATTAAGTCCTTCTTTTCAGCAATGAAATCCACTGTGGTTTTATTTATTTCTCATGTACACCTCTAAAGTTCATTGTATTTTTATAAGCACTCACCCGGAGAAGAGATCCAAGGGACAGTACCTGCTTAACTTGTTCCACTTCCCATTAGCAAGCTACACAATGAGAGAACAAAATAAATAAATAAATAAATAAATAAATAAATAAATAGATAGAACCTGACTGAGCCACATCACATTTGCAATCAAGCTCCATTTACATACCAATACACCAAAAACGTAAATCATTTAAGATCATTAAAATCTTTGATTAATGTAAAGACAAAAACAGGACATCTTTTGACGATTTTACAATCAAACTAAAATCACAATTATAGTAGAACTTGTTCCTATTAGCTTGTAAAGTCACAATCGCTTTATACTTACTCACCTTAAAATGCTGATGCATACAAAATCGGCACACTTTTCGCTTGCAGTCCTTGGTAACATATCTTGAAAAGGGTAGAAATCCACATTTTGGCTACAAAAAAAAATTATAAAAAAAAAGGGTTACATTCATGACCTCTAACAAAACACTCATAAATGCAGTTACGCAACTTTAGCTCTGACAGTCTTTCACAAATCCTCACAGGAAACGCATCACTTCGTCTACATTTTCACGTACTGTTCGAACGGACCACATCATTCTTAAAAGCATCTTACAAAATACATCAGCTGCTTGTACAGTGTCACGGCAGAGCTTTTACAGAGTTCCGGTTTTCCATCGTTACCTTTATTTCTACACACAGAGGAGGTCGGCGATCTCCAAAGTGGCACGGTGAAAGGTGGGTGAGGTTGGGAAGGCATAGTCCACATCCGCTGAAAGTGTCCATCACTTTATCACACCGCAATTCTGCATGAAAATGGGAGAAAAGAGAAGTTCTACACTGCAGAACAGGAACAGTGTTAACCCACAGAAAGTGTCAAACTTCATTTAAACATTGTTAAATAAAGTTTAACCCTGAGAAGACAGCGTGGCACAGCGAGCAGTTGGAGCTCATCAGTAAAACATGGAAAATTACAACTGGTTTTGCAGGTCATTACGAGGGTGGAATCTATAAACGTTTGTTTACTGGTCTGACTCTTTAGAAAACCAGCCACCTTGACAAGCAAAGTAGACAATCAAATATTTAATTTATTAAATAAACCACCCCAAACAAACTTACCCGCCTAGCGCTTAGATCCTGAGGGAATTTGTAAGGGATAATCAATGGCTAGGTTTGCGTTGCACGATTTTAATGCATGAAGTGGAGGTGAAGAATGATTAAAATCATGTAATGCACACCTAGCCATGGATTGTCCTGATTATACCATGATCAGTTACCAGCACTGACTAGTTAAAGCTATCACTGATGTTTGCAGCACAAAATTTGACAAAGGATAAAAACAGTTAAGTTACGTTATTTATTTTACATACGGGACGATAAAGCTAGAATTCCGTCCACTCTAAATCATACACAGAGTTAAAGTAGTGCGATAAGATCACATTTATTTTAACAAATTATATTACATGGTTATATGAGAGAGAGAGAGAGAATTACCCGTGTCTTTGCCGCATCTCTACTAATAATGAAGCTGCAAATTTTTACTACTGTATGCAACTGTGTGTTACTATGGTTACAATACTTAATAGCAGCATATTACATGTGCATTATATGGTTTGAACGCACACCTTCCAGCCAATTAGAATCGAGTATTCAGACAGACCGTGGTATAAGCACAATTATTCTATCTGGCTCATATGAACCTAGCTCTGCTTTTGTATAACCTGCATTGTCCTGGATGTTCATTGTAATGCACTGCACTTGTTTTGCTGAAACTGTAGCTCTGCATGCTGATCCCATCTTACACTTGACATAATTGTAACATACACTACCAGTCAAAAGTTTGTGGACACTGTACTGAAATGTTTCTCATGCACTAAATGTTTGAAATCTGTGTTGTAGACAAAAATATATGAAACATCATGGCAACTTCATTTCTTTCATTAGAAAACTAACATTTTATTTCCATCCATCCATCTTCTACCGCTTACTCCTTTTCAGGGTCACGGGGGAACCTGGAGCCTATCCCAGGAAGCATCAGACACAAGGCGGGGTACTTTTTTTTATCTATTTTATAAAATGGATGACTTGTAGTGAAACTTCTGACAGGTAGTGTATAGTTGTGTGTGGAGTGCTTTGCATGCTTCACTGAGGTGTTAGAGGTACAGTACATATACGGGATAGGTTCAGAACTGTATGTGCGGCAGATATTGCTTAGGGACTTACAGTAGGAACAGTACAGAAACAAAAAACAAAAGAAAACAGGGAAGTGTGGGGGGGGGGGGGTTTGGGACGACAAGACCGGCAGACTGATGGACAGAATAACACAGACTGACCGTCAGATGCAAAGACTGATACAGGCCTGAAATAGACAGGCAGGCAGATACATAGATGGATAGTTACACAGTTGCAGACATAAATAGCGATCACAAAGTGGGACATGGCTTGGGTGTGCTCCATTTTCCTTACCTGGGCGTTCTTGTTGGATCTTTAAAGACAGCTGCCGTACAAAGTCCAATGGGAGTTTAACAACTTCCTGTGGACATTCAAAACAAGTTTCAGCCCACTCATAAAGGTAACACCCTGTGATCAAACAGTGCAATCAAAATCATGTTTGTTTAATCTTTTTAAAAATAATAATACAAGAAATATTAACTTACTCCACTGTGCACATATTTCTCCCCCAACAAGGGCTTCATTACATTTCTGCTATACTCAACTATGTTAAGTATGTGCTGGAAAGCTTGCTCTGTTGTCTGTGGGGTGGGACAGAAGATAAAACAATTCTTCAAGTATCCAAAGTATTCAAGTATTCTGCTTCACATGATTAACAGCCAGCCGATAATGTTTATAAGGGAAGTGCCGACTACATAGGATTAAGCATTTATTTAACCACAAAATAGTGATGTGATGAGACAATCCTGTACCTGATGCGCGTTTTCTGCATCTTCAGAAGGGTATTTCAAAAGCCGGAGGACTCTGGAATGCTGAAACAAAACAAAGAAAGAAAAGAAACATCTGTTAGTGCACATACAACTTCATTATAAAGACACCAACTTCCTGCCTGGTAAACATACAGATGTGAACAGCTTTCAGACATATTCATAAGTTTCACCTAACTTGTTTTTCCATCTTCAACAAAGATACAGCATTGTGTATCTATATACCATAAATAATCTGAATAACTAAAGACACTTTATCTCCATATTAAACAAACAGGATTTTTGTTGTCCTCGTGCAGCTTCTGATGTGTACGAACACCACACCCATAATCTCTCCAAATCTGCACCTGAACACTTATTCATAATCACAAAGAACTTTGTTTAGTCTGTTTTCTTTGTGCTTTTGGCTGGTATTTTCCATCCGAGAGAGAGACAGAGAGAGAGAGACAGACACAGAAAGAGAGACACAGAAAGAGAGAGAGACAGAACACAGTGTGTTAACATGCACACTAATAATCTGATTTTCAAACTCCAGTAGCTACAAGATTATACAAGTGCTCATGTAATTACAATACTATGATTACTGATAAAGCAGACGCATGGATGGATTTTAATCCCCTACATCTGCAGGACATCATAACCCTGCACATGTATGACATCATAACCCTGCACGTCATGTTTAGAAAGAAACAGATTTCTTATGGCTACGCAATGTAGGGGAAAATAAATAAATAAAGCCACCCTGAAAACGTCTTCATTATAAACACGTGATCTTCAGTGGAAGCCAAAACTTGATCAGGAATAAAATTTGGCGCTCTTTAGTTAAGACGGGTTATTTTCACTTCAACTAACGGTTTCCTGCATTACCCACAATGCTACCTGCAGATAGGGGCGCAGTAGGATTTAGCTCTCACTTCATCCAGCTCGCTCACTTCCTCATCTGTACACTCGCCTCAAACGAACCTGACTCCGAAGCTTCAGAGTCAACACAATCCATCACTGACTAACTGAGCAGAACCTCTGCAGCAACTGTCGTGTAGCTGCACTGCGTTCGGGAACGTCAACCCTGAGTGTTTGTGTACATCTTATGTTCTCTGTTGGATCAGTCACTATGATGACGTCGGACATCGTAGACAATAGCGAATGAGCATAGAACCTCGTTCTTTTGCGTTTAGGAGATAGCAGCAAACCCTGGTTGTTATCCCACTTGGATAAATTTGTTGCAGTATCAAATCATCATGGCATCAAACAACATTAACTTCATACAGGAATAACAAGAAATACAAAATTATATATATATATATATATATATATTAGCACGTCCGCCTCACACCTCCAGGGCCCGGGGTTCGAGTCCCACCAGGGCCATGTGTGTGAGGAGTTTGCATGTTCTCCCCGTGTGTCGGGGGTTTCCTATATATATAAAAATTACAGATCCAGCCAAGAAGTTAGTACAAGAATCAAACTAAATCACATCAGGTAACTTGCACCGAGTCAGTAAGTCAGGGTGGAACATAGTGAATGCTTTCCCTGCTTTTTTATTATTTTTTAAATAGTCAATAGTGTGTAGGTTACCTCACAGCCCAGGTTAATGCAGCGGACTCAACTGTATTTTCAGCATGCAAAATTTCTTTGGACAACACTCCGAAAACGAGATCACAGGCCAACGTTAAAATACACCATTTTATATTCTTGTAAAACTCGTGTTTCCTGTCTCCGGCAGTCGCACACGTATGAACAGAAGTCGACAGAACCAAAAGTGTAGCGTGACCACCCTTTAAGCCGTACTTGACGATGCTACGGACACAAGCTGGAGCGATAAAGCGGACGAATTCAAGCGTTTTCCTTCTTAACTGACATACAGTCGGAAAACTGAACAAAACGTTTACGCCCCACCGTGTGATTTCTCTCTCAACAACTTTGGCAAGTTGATTTATTTTTATAACGATATGGACGGGACACATCAGAATCTACAGAGCATTTGAATGGAGGAGAATCTGAAGTGCAGGATGATGTCATCAAAAGTGCTGATGCACATCTGTGCTAGAGAGATGCTGTAAATTTTCAATAAAATATATCGTCTAAATGTGAATTCTGTTATCGGTTTAGCACAAACTAGCTTATAGAGAAGCTTATTCAAACTAACACACACACACACACATTCAACTTTCATATCTTGAGGACTTTCGTTCTCTTTTGAAAGTTGTAATCGTTATAGGTTGTTACGATAAATGTGGAACAACACCATGAAGGATTTTGAGGATCTGCAAGCAAAACCGGTCCAAATATAGAAGTGATCACTTCCTCCATCTCACAACCATCTGGCTGGACTTCAGTCAAAACATCTCCCATAAGAGAAAAAGTCCTGATGTATTACTCCTCAGTTAAAACCCACTACTCTAGCTTCTTCAGCAACCTGTGGCCTGTAAACCAGACTGGGTCTGATGAACACCGCTGGTCCATGGTCTTCTCTCCACACACTTACAGTTAAATAATCGGAAACCCCTCAGGGTTAAGTCAGAAACGTGTCACATGACCTTTGCTTCGGTAGGTCATCAAAGTCTTTCTTATCTACTCAGGGAGAACACAAAGACTACAACCGCATGGGTTCAACTACTAGACCTACTTCGTTTCCAGCTAAATATTTAGCTAGCCAAAATAAAAAATACAAGCCGTGTTGAACAAGGTGAACATGGAGAGTAAACAGTAAGAGGTGCGGTCCAGAAAAGACCGGACAAGTGAACAGATGCTAGCCTGCTGCGTACATCGAGCAACTTAGCGCCTGACCCCGTGACGCGACATAGCGGCGCTAAGAAACGGCAAACTCAGGCCGTTTGCAAACAAAAGACAGGCTTTAACTAGCCATTAGCTTGGCGCCTCGGTCAGTCGTTCAAACGGCGGATTTGGTTAAAGGCTAGTTTGGTTTTTGTTCTACTTGAAGCATGTTTGCTAATTAGCTAGGCTAGCCCAGTCACCGCCTGTCACAAATACCTGGACGTGAGAAACAACAAGGCTCTTGTTCCCTTCTCCGTGATATTTCCAATCGTTTTCGTCCATTTTGTCTAGTTCCATAACACGGCGCTGAGCACGCGGTGTTCTGAGCTCTTACGCTGGCTGGAAGAAATCTTACACGAACAGCTGATTAGGCCACGCGCAAACTTATCTGGAGAAGCCAGGCGCCGCCGGACTCCTCTCGAACACACTGAGGAAAGAGTGCGTCTCCTACCGCGTCATCAAGGACACGCGCCACGTTCGCTCCTATTGGCTACGGAACTCAGAAGCGCGATCTGATTGGTTGTTCACCTTGGTGAAAAGGACCAATGAGAGTGAGCAGGAGAATTTTTTTTTTTTTAATAAAAAGCTAGCGTATCCTGGTTACGCTTATTTCATTAAAAGTGAAGAACCAATCAGAATGCTCGGCTGAATTAGTGTGCGTGTGTGCTATAAAATAATGCATTAAATATTAATCATGATACTTTGAACGGAAAATAATTTTTCATTCTTTCTCAACTAATTAGGAATAAACTATTTTTACTGTACTGCATATTTATTAAATCTAGAGAAAATACATGATTATCAGCTTTATGTACATCTTTGAGTCAAAATAACACTCCTGTTTAGTTATATATATTTAATATATTTATACATATAATTAATGCAAACTCACAAACTCATATTCATCTTTTGGTCTAAAACCCCTATGTCGTCAGTGTGTATAGCTCAAACCAAAGAATTGGCCTTGCTGTTCCAATACTTTCAGAGGAGACTGTACATTATCTTGTGATAAATAAACTTCACATACACCTACATTTTTGTATCTCATACCCATTAATAATATGTAAGGTGTAACGTGTAGTGTCGTGACTGTACAGCAGACGTTTGACCTTATTCAATTCATATCTTAACCTAAAGTGTGCACTTACTGTATATATAGTATATTTTATATTTTATATGCATAATATGTAACACTATGAATAAAACTGAAGCATCATCTTTAATTGAAATGCATAAAAAAATACAAAATTGTACAGGCATTAAAATCAAGTATTGAATCTAAATATATACAATTTCAAAAATCATTTAAAAAACAACTGTAAAACAAATGAGACATTATCTGGAGACAGTCATCACAGTCATCGAGTGATCCAGTCTCAGTTTCTCTTTGCAGCTGTCCACAGACTTCTGCTGAGTCTCTGGCGGCGGTGTGGAATCATACAGTACACAAATGGACCCGTTCTCCCCTATACGATAGGACACGTCGTAGGGGTCGACCCACATCGTAAGCTCGCAGGGTAAGAGGGATAAAAGCTGCTTCCTGCTGAGGCCGATGGTGTAAGCAGCCTTCCCTACTAGCGGGTCCATCTTGTGATTGATCCGGATACAGCGATATCCCGAACCTCTAAATGGTGCGTCAGGAAACCAGTGGTCCTCATAATGCTCTACAATCAAAGAAAAAAACTTTTTAGAAAATCGTGCAACTTGCATATTGTTTTAAGAATAGATTTGTTGTTAAAATATCATTACTACCATTCACTTGGGAGGAGGCAGCATTTTTTGGGTCATACTAATCTTTAATATGAATATGTTGGTCTTAAGGTTATCTATAAGCTAGTGTGCTCCAAAACAATTACAAATTCTCATTTAGAAGATGTATGCATTCAAAATGTACAGTCTCTCTACCACCAATACGAATCAACAATTTTGATGACATCACCCTGCACTTCGGCTTCTCTTTAGACTTTCTGTCCAAACAAATGCTCTCAAGAATCTGAAGTGTCCCGCCCCAACATTATAAACACCGTGCAGAAGTTGCCGATCTTGAGATGTGTCTTTAGCTGTTCAAACACGTGCCTTTTATTCATTTTCCAAGTGTTCATTGGTTAAGAAGGAAACAGCTTGAATCCTGCACAAGTGAATCCAGCACGTCGTTATTGCTCACGGCGGAGAATGAGGCAGGACACAATTGCAGTGCGAACCGTGCTTTATTTACAAACAGTGTCAAACGTAAATCCAACAGAGGTAATCCAGAGACAGGCGAGGGTCAGGCGATCAGCAAACAACGTACACAGGGCTAGGCAAAAGTCCACGTGTTTAGAACTGTCAGTCAAGTCCGCTTCGGAGCCGAGCAAATGCAGCGCGCATGCATGGCGCATGCGCACTGCTTCCGGAAGATCCATGACAGGCTCCCTGTGGCTTTTGAAAATAATTAATGAGTATTTAATTAAAATGTATTTTATTTTAGTTTGATCGTTTTTAAAATGTAATTCTAAATTTGAAGATTATGGTGATCTTGTAACATCTAAATAAAACGTGTTAAAAAAATGTTATGTCGGATGGAGATCAGAGGAAAAAAGCCGTTTCGGAACTGATGCAGAAGGTTGATCTGAGTAAAAATCACTTCAAGAAGTGGATGAAGTCTGCAAATTCAAGTACATATGCGAGTTTTGTTTGAGTTTGAATATTTTATTTGAAAGTAACATTCAACCCAACGTCATTTTTTCGGAGCTCAAAATGTTTTGTTGCATGCAGAAATGTAATTTTGTTTTCTCTGCAGTCGTTCATTGATTTCATAAATGCAACACATTATAGTTTGTTTATACATAGCATAAAGGCAAAAAAACGTTATATGCAGTGTTATTTCATTTTAAATGTCAAAAGGGTTTTGCGGCTCCCAGTGTTTTCTTTACTGTGGGAAACTGGTCCAAATGGCTCTTTGAGTGGTACAGGTTGCCGACCCCTGTCCTAGGCCAAAATCTGTAGTCATTGATCGCTAGTTTGACGCGTTCCCCGACATACGATTAACAGCCGTTGTGATAACTTTTTTCCTCCAATTAAATTCTGTCAGTGTCGGAAGATGTGAGACAGTCCTGTAATGTGACTTCTCCTACTCGGTACGAGTCTTCACACGTGAAGTCCGTTCTTCGTGTCATGACCGTCGTACAGTCCGAAATTAATGACAACCGAGATCCTACAGTGTGACCTGGCTTATAGCGGGGATCGTGTTCGTACAGTCTGACAAGCAACACTCAAAGGACACCCGGCTTTAGCCCTTACTGTGAGGTAATCTAAACACTATTGGCTATTTTAAAAGGGGGAGGAGCCACTTGATATGTCCCACCCTAGCTTCCTGTTTCATTGGCTATTACGTCAACACATCGTATACCACTCTGTCTTTCAAGGCACTTCACAGGAACTTAAAACTCTAAAGCCTGTTTTGCACCGTTCAATTTCAGCAGTGTTACAAGATTTGTTTACTGTATGATGATTCCAAAATCTTTGCCAAATTATTTAACAAACTGTGCAACAACATACTGTATGCTCGTCATGTCATATTATATAATGGACATCCTCTAATGACAGGTCTGCAACCTGTCCCACGATTTTTCTCTTGGTGGGTCCCGATATGTATGGGAGTTGAGTACAGAAGCAGGTGCAGGAAAAGACCTATTAATTAATGGAGACAAATCCAAATTGTAATCCAAAAACTTAGTCAAGACGGGCAAAGGATCAGGCGATTGGCAAACAGGCATAAATGGGGCAAAGCAGGAATCAGAGTCGCAGTCACAGAAAACAGGGTCAAAAATAAAAAACAAGAAACTTAAGAAAACTTAAACAATGTACCTAACGATACTAACTATATCTACTATAATACTCCACGCCGTCTACTGGGATATATAGCAAACAAAATCAGCATTGAGTGCTGACAGCTGAAAGCACTGAAGATACCCCCAGAGCCACAACCAACAACAGAACAGGGAGGAAACAGAACAGAAACAAAACAAATGCACGTGTCCACAGTAAACAATGTCACAGTTGTCAAAAATCGAAAACCACGTCCACGCTGAGCACTCGTGCACATAGCTCGTGCATGTGCACGCCCTCTCGTCTCTCGGAGTGTGCTGCCAAAAGGGGAGATTGTGACAGTGGATTATACTGTGCATCCAGAAAATATTCACGGCACTTCATCATTTGTTCCACATTTTGTTATGTTACAGCCTTATTCAAAAATGGATTAAATTCATTATTTTCCTCAAAATTCTACAAACAATTCCCCATAATGGCAACGTGAAAGAAGTTTTTGAAATCTTTGCAAATTTATTAAAAATATAAAACAAAAAAGCACATGTACATAAGTATTTACAGCCTTTGCTCAATACTTTGTTGAAGCACCTTTGGCACCAATTACAGCCTCAAGTCTTTTTGAGTATGATGCTATAAGCTTGGCACACCTATTTTTGGGCAGTTTCTCCAATTCTTCTTTGCAGGACCTCTCAAGCTCCATCAGGTTAGATGAGGGAGTGTCAGTGCACAGCCATTTTCAGATCTCTCCAGAGATGTTCAATCGGGTTCATGTCTGAGCTCTGGCTGGGCCACTCAAGGACATTCACAGAGTTGTCCTGTAGCCATTCCTTTGTTATCTTGGCTGTGTGCTTAGAGTCATTGTCCTGTTAGAAGATGAACCTACGCCCCAGTCTGAGGTCCAGAGCGCTCTGGAGCAGGTTTTCATCAAGGATGTCTCTGTACATTGCTGCATTCATCTTTCCCTCGATCCTGACTAGTCTCCCAGTTCCTGCCACTGAAAAACATCCCCACAGCATGATGCTTCCTCCATCATGCTTCACTGTAGGGTGTATTGGCCAGGTGATGACTGGTGCCTGGTTTCCTCCAGACATGAAGCTTGCCATTCAGGACAAAGAGTTCAATATTTGTTCAGTCTTTGGTCTGAGAGAGTCCTTCAGGTGCCTTTTGGCAAACTCAAGACTGGCTGTCATGTGCCTTTTACTGAGGAGTGGCTTCCTTCTGGCCACTCTACCATTCAGGCCTAATTTATGGAATTCTTCAGAGATGGTTGTTCTTCTAGAAGGGTCTCCTCTCTCCACAGAGACATGCTGGAGCTCTGTCATAGTGACCATCGGGTTTTTGGTCACCTCCCTGACTAAGGCCCTTCTCCCTCGATCGCTCAGTTTGACCGGGCAGCCAGCTCTAGGAAGAGTCCTGGTTGTTCCAAACTTCTCCCATTTACGGATGATGGAGGCCACTGTGCACATTGGGACCTTCAATGCTGCAGAAATGTTTCTGTACCCTTCCCCAGATCTGTGCCTTGATACAATCCTGTCTCGGAGGTCTACAGACAATTCCTCGGACTTCATGGCTTGGTTTGTGCTCTGACATGCATTGCTAACTGTGGGACCTTATATAGACAGGTGTGTGCCTTCCCAAATCAACTGAATTTACCACAGGTGGACTCCAATCAAGTTGTTCAAACATCTCAAAGATGATAAGTGGAAACAGGATGCACCTGAGCTCAATGAATACTGTGAATACTACCTGCGTGAAGTTGCCCCCTCCACCAACGCAAAACGTCAGCAAAATAGTGTCAATCGTTTGTGCTTCATTTGTGTTGGTTTGTGCCGAAAAAAATTTTGTTTGTGCTGCTTCGGTTCAGGAGTTATTAACAGGATATTTATAGGTCATTCTGGGGTCACTCCCCCCCTCCCCCCCACACACTCCAAATTAACCCGAAATAGTCTCAATCGTTTATGCTTCGTTTGTATATACATACACACCCATATATATATATACACATACAGTGGTGTGAAAAAGTGTTTGCCCCCTTCCTCATTTCCTGTTCCTTTGCATGTTTGTCACACTTAAGTGTTTTGGAACATCAAACCAATTTAAACAATAGTCAAGGACAACACAAGTAAACACAAAATGCAATTTGTAAATGAAGGTGTTTATTATTAAAGGTGAAAAAAAATCCAAACCATCATGGCCCTGTGTGAAAAAGTGATTGCCCCCCTAAACCTAATAACTGGTTGGGCCACCCTTAGCAGCAACAACTGCAACCAAGCGTTTGCGATAACGTGCAATGAGGCTTTTACAGCGTCCTGGAGGAATTTTGGCCCATTCATTTTTGCAGAATTGTCCTAATTCAGTTACATTAGAGGGTTTTCGAGCATGAACGGCCTTTTTAAGGTCATACCACA
>JAFFST010053210.1:181931-194484 GCA_022414735.1 Noturus placidus
TGTGTGTATATATATATATATATATATATATATATATACACACACACACACACACACACACACACGGAACAGGTAGACAGAGTGGTTTTGTTTGGAACTATTGAGAGCTACATGAACTAGGTGACTGAGGGGCGGTGAGAGCAAGTCGTGTCACGACTCTTTTTTAACGGCGCTGCTTCAACCTTATGTCCACTTCCTACATTTAAATGGTTTATAAAAGGTCATGAGGCTGTTGTGTGTTGGAAATAAAGCAGAAATGATAACCATTTTCCTTTTTCAGCAGGCTGTACAAAGATTGAATACAATGTTAGTAATGAAAAATAACACCAGCACAGCTTCAAAGTGCACAATAGCATCTGGCACGAACAGCTGGTTAAAAGTGTTCTCAAAACATATCATAACTGAGCTCAGGTTTAGCAAAAGGCTTTATGAGAACTAAGCCTTATAAAATAATTGGACCAATAAAAACTTCTATCAGACAGACAGTAATATCGGCACCCTTGGTAAATGTGAGCAAGAAAGGCTGTGAAATTTTGTCTTTAAACATTTAATCTTTTGTTTACACAAGATGTTTGGAAGGGTTTGAAGAAAAAAGCCTCTACTCTCATCCAAAAACAAACTCGAGTGTCTTCAGTTGCCAGACACTACTGGAACTTCAAATGGGATCGGGTTCTGTAGTCACATGAAACCCAAATAGACCTTATTGGGAATAAACACCAGAGGTGGTTTTGGAGCACACAGAGAGGTAGCCATATGGATAGTACCTCACGGTTAAATATGGAGGTGGATCTTTAATGTTTTGGGGATGTTTTTCTGCTAGAGGACCTGGACATTATATTAGGATACATGGCATCATGGAGTCTATCAAATATCAACAGATATTAAATGAAAACCTGCCTGAAAACCGGACTTAGAAAGATTCAAATGGGCCATGGTTGGATCTTCCAGCAGGACAATGATCCAAAACATACATCAAAATCAACACAAAAATGGTTTACTGAACGCATCCATGACCATCCCAGTCCCCTGACTTGATACCCATAGAAAACCTGTGGGGTGAAATGAAGAGGAGAGTCCACCAGCACGGACCTTGAAATTTGAAGGATGTGGAGAGGTTCCATATGGAGGAATGGTATCAGATCTCTTGCCATGTATTCTCCAAACTCATCAAGCATTATAGGAGAAGACTCAGAGCTTGGCAAAGGGAGGTAGCACAAAGTATTGACTAAAGGGGAGCCAATAATTGTTGTACACCTATATTTAACCACACACGTTTATTTATATTTGTGTGTGTATGTAGTATATATATATATATATATATATATATATTAGATAAACCCATGTTGTGTTTGCAATTGTTTGATATCCATGAGAGCAGAGTATTTTTGTGAATTTTTTAAACAAAAGATCAAAAAGTGAAAAAAAATAGACACTTTTTCATAGCCTTCCTTGCTCATATTTACTAAGGGTGCCAATATTAGTGGAGGGCAATGTTTCTGTGTAGTTCGGCTAATATTCATGGCTACACTTCAATGGACTACAGTGGCTCACACAGGGCAAGTGTCATCTGTTCACAAACACATGCCATTTCAACACACCACATTTTTCTGATGCCAAAGATCAGTCCAACACTGATGCTGATTTTGCCCATCGTTGCCATATTGTTGCTTAATTAAATAACAGGTCACTAATTGCAATACATTATTACTGGAATTTATTTACTGACATTACTTTGACATTAATATTATTATACCAACCACATGAGATATGCAATCAAACACAAGGTGACATTATTCCATATAATTTTTAAGGGTCTGCACACTTTCTTGCAACTATACCTTATCTGCAATTCAGGCTCTGATTTGTCAAATTCCAAACAGACAAATAGGAAAAAATAAATGCAAAATAATTAGCCAGTCTTTCTTGCTAAATGAAATGTCCCATTCAGTCTGCTAGCTGTGAATGTGAGGTACGAGTGTGTGGAATCAACTGTAAAGCTTTGGGGTTTTCAAAGCCTGGCGGCTTCATGGCTTGATGTATTTAAAATACTAATAAATTATAATATTGTGCTGTGACAATGCATTTGCCCTATTCTGATTTCTTCTGTTTTTGTGTACACCTCATAGTACCGTATTTGCAACACCATAAGGCACACCAGATTATAAAGCGCACTCTCAATTACGGGGTCTATTTCTGTACTTGACCAATACATAAGGTACACAGTGTTAGAAGGCGCACAGTGCTAGAAGGCGCGTGCTAAAACATACGGTTGTTACGCCTCGGCCAGCAGATGGCACCCCAGCATGAACTAACTCTAGACACGTGACTAATTGTTTTGGATTGGTTGGATTTGGTGATGATATCCCAGCTGTGTGGTGATTGGTTTGATTATGTTGGGTATTTAAACCCCTCGGGGCTAAGAGCACATTGCGTGTTATTGTTCTTTGTTTGAAGGTCTGTCTGAGTGCTGAGTTTGTTTGAAGCCAGTATAGTTAGCCTTAGCCGGGGATGCTAAGCGGTGCTTGTTTATGTTTGTTTTGTTCTTAAATAAAGACTGTTCTCCTGCACTTACTTATTGCCTCCAACTTCGTGACAACGGTCTACAAAAAAAAGGTAACGGAAGCAAAACAGTGAGTTAAGTTGAACTTTATTCAACAAATGTTGTTTTGCAGCAACCGGTAGTATATCTACCGGAGGCGTGGTGGAGGTAAGAGTACACTGTACGTATTACGTAATGTTCTCTGATTGGTTTATCGCTCCCAGCGTACGTAGTGTACGTATTACGTCCCTGTGTCAGCGGGAAATGGTCCGACAGTCAATCAAGCGGAGCGTTTACCAAAGTCGCACAACATTTTTACAGATTTTCAGTCCACACATAAGAAGAACCGGATTATTAGGCGCACGACAGATTTTTGAGAATTTAAGGCTTTTAGGTGCGCCTTATAGTGCGGAAAATATGGTAATTATAGCTTTAGATCTACAAATGAAAGCTGCAAGCAGCGATGAACAGGCCCACACACCCTGGTGCAAGTTGGAGCTGTTCTGCCGGGCGAAACGTCATTGCAATTGTTTAGCACTTATATGTTGTTGCATTACATTTATTCATTTAGTGATGCTTTTATCCAAAGCGACTTACAAATGAGAAAATACAAGCAAAAGGAGTGGATCACGATGTAAAACATGTCATTTCCTGTTGGTTCTAGGTGGCGCTATGACTATAATTGAATACTGGCATGTAGATATGTTCAGGTCAGGATTCGTAGGAAACGTGAAGTTTGAACTCAAAAGCTTCGCAGAAAACTCTAACTTTGCACTTTAGCATCAACAAGGCCTTTAGATTAGACTGACCAAATATGACGTTGATCGGATCTTTAGATTAGACTGCTTGAATATGATGTTCATCCAGGAGGCCTGGAAATGGCAGAGAAATATAAAAAATGGCTGACTTCCTGTTGGGTTTAGGATATGGCACCGAGAGACTTTTTAAAAAAATATTATTTTATAGGTGGCACTATCAAGACATTTTCCCCACACCTAATTCTAAAACCTGTATCGGATGTAAATGTTTACAACTTCTTACATGCGTGCACACTTTAGTGAGTTTTCAAGTATGTTTAGGCCTCAAAAATATGACTCATTTCAGAAAAGAACACTGAAGAAGAAGAATAAATGTCACAGATACAATAGGGTCCTCGCATCATCGGTGCTCGGCCACTAAAAAGGAAACCTGAGTAAACATACAAGACACCCATCACCCATGATAATCCTTCTTCATGATGCCATATATTTTCTGAAGTGCCCCAGCCACTTTCCAGAAAAACCCCACAACATGACACTGCCATCCCCATGCTTCACAGTTGGGAAGGTGTTCTTTGGATAAAAAGTCTCAGCCTTTTTCCTCCAGTTTGTTTCATAAAACCAGAGAACATTCCTCCAAAAGGCTGATTATCAACAGTAAACTTCAGTCTGGGTGCTCTTCTTCTTCTTCCTTGTGTGACAACCCTTCAGGACATGTGTATGTAAGACTCACTTAATGTTCGATGTACATACTTTGGTACCTGATGACTCCAACTCCTTCACCAAGTCCTTTGAATTTGGATTCAATTGAACCTTTCGGACCAAAGTTTATTCATCCCCCTTTTTTTGTTCCTCTTTCCTGAATGATGCAGTGTCTCTGTCGACGCGAGATTTTTACATTTGCGTACAAATATAAATGCAAACTCCGGACTTGCCCAGTTCAACAAAAAGAATTCTGACGTCTTGGCTGAATTGCTTGGATTTTCCCATGGTATAAGGGCAAAAAGGCTCTGGCTCTAAAGGTTAGTCCTTTAGCCTCCATTTATTTCCTAATTATGACAATTGGGCAATCAGATGTTTCTAAAAAAAAGTCATGATGTCAATTCCTGGAAACTTCCACAGTGTTTAACTTGCAATATGTAAAACCTTTTTCCCACTAGATTTCTGATATAATGAAAATAAATCTGTCTCTAATAGATTTAAAATTAACTCTTATGTGAACAAAGTAGATGCCATAAATGATAAACTGAGATTGAATATCTGTAGTCTGGGTTTATGTACATTTTTGAATGAAAAACAAACAGGAATAGTACTGAAAGAGCTAAATTCATTAGAACTGCCACATTACACATACACTACATGGACAAAACTATGTGGATACCTAACAATCACAACCATATGTGCTTGTTGAACTTCCCATTCTAGAGATTTTACTCATTCTCTGCTTTGGGCTACACCTCAAATCAAATCTTAGTACACCGATAGTGTCTATACTATTTAGGCAATAATTTTTTAATGATTCTACGTCTCAAACTACAAGCAAATATGTAACAAACCTCAGTAACCCTGATCAGGATAAAGTGGTTATTAAAAATTAATGAACACGAATGAAAGTGCAATATATACAAACATGGTAAGCACACTGCGCAGCATTGAATACACGCTCATGTTAATCAATGTGGACTTCCTTTTCACAGCAAGCCTCACATCTGACTGTGTGCGCCCACCCACAAGACGATAAAACACTTCTCTGACTTTTCTGTCTTCAGCCCTGATAGAAGGAGAAGCAGGACGAAGAAGTTGCATGAACAATCATCAGAAATAGAAAGTACAACCTTTTTAAATTCTACGGTTTTATTTACCAGAGCCTAAATAACAATTTTGGTCATCACCAACTTCTAAACACAAATAACCTGAGGTGACAACAAAAATAAAATCACGGCGGAGTTCAACATGTAATCTTCTTTGTTCCAAAGAAGTAAACTCGAAATGTCACCTGAATTTCTTTACAGAAGTTGGTGAGGACCACACAATAAAATCTGAGACTGAAGGAGGGTGTACTTTCTTTTTTCCATGACTGTATGTGCAGTAACATATGAATGGTGTATGTTGTTGCAGCGTGAATATTTCGTAAGCAAGTACATTTTATAAATAAAGCTCATTTAACACAGCAAAGCTGACCAAAGTGCTGAACAGAGTAAAGAGAAGTGAAATAGAAATATTTCAGTAACAGTAAGTTTTGTATACACATAATAAAACTTGGTAAGACACCTTCATAGTAGATCATTTATATTCACTGACCTATGCAATTACACAATTCCATCCATCTTCTATACCACAAAACATTCAGGGCCATGGGGAACCTGTAGCCTATCCCAGGAGGCATGGGGCACAAGGCAGGGTACACTGTTTACAGAGTGTCAATCCATTTGACAAAACCAGAAATGTTCTCTTTCTCCCCATGGAGAGCAGCAGTTTCAAACATACTCAAACCAGCCCATCTGGCTACCAACAACTATGCCACAGTCAAAGCCACCGAGATCATTTCCCCTGCATTCAGTTTAATGTGAACCTGTATCTACATGACTGTATACATTGTGCTGCTGCCACATGATTGGCTGATTAGATAACTGCACGAATGTACGGGTCTACAGGTGTTCCTAATAAAGTGGTCAGTGAGTATATATAAACATAAGAGGAAAAAAAAACCCAGTTGATTTTAAAATAAAAAAATAGGGAACGTCCAGTTTACATGCAGCACATATGTATAGTGCAGCAGAGTATATTTAGTATATTTATTTAGTACAGAGTATATTTAAGACGGTTATTGAGGTGAACTATAAATGTGATATAAAAGTGATTTAGCAAGCGCACTCATAACAGGCCTTCAGGAAGCCGAGAACGGAAATTTGCATAGTCTGGGGGCTGTAGATCAGCAAAGGGGGGAAAGAAAGCACACTGACTCATTTCTGTACAAATTTGTAAAGCTAAAACAAGCCCTAACAAGTTACACTAATGCTTGTCTGTGAAAGCTTTCATTCATGTCCTCCACCAAAAAAACCCAATTATTTTTTTTAACCAGACGTAACAGTAAACCATGCAATGGAAATGTTGAACATTTTGACTTAAATAATTCTTACAACTTGCAGTCATCCTCATTGAGCCGACTGAAGACATCTGAGCAGCAATAGCGATTGTCACAGCTTCCACAGCAGAACTGACTAAAATAGCAATCCTTGGATGGTTTGAACAGACCAGTTGAAGATATGTAGCTATCGCAGTCATTAGCTAGAGAACAAAAGGAAACAAGCATTATTTTTAATAGAAGATACAACAGGTTAACATTCTGGAGCTGTGTAGTGATCAGGTGAAGAACGATAATACTCTAGTAAACAGCACTAGGAACATTTCTCTTTAAAATAAATAAACAAATCCCTGCTATTAAAACTTAGTGGATTCAAAAAAATAAACTAAGAATGATATTTGAACTTAATCAGATGTTAATATATAAATAAATAACTCCTCATAATTACACACACACACAAAAAGGTTCACTGGTTGGTAGTCTGATATAATACTTCCACATCATATCATGTTTCCAAGTACATACAGGATATTCTTTATTATTATTATTATTATTATTATTATTATTATTATTATTATTATTTACAATTACACACATGCCTGAGAGGGTAGGAGTTTAACGTTAGTGGTCTAATGTACTTCAGAAATACTTGATAGTGTTTCTAGGACAACGTTGAAGTTAAAACACTGCTGTGGGATACAATTATTTAAAAAGTTTGGTTATATCCTCTATATTTGTGTATGCTGAAGGAATAAAAAAAATACATGAGAAGGTGTGCAGGCTAACAACAACAACAACAACAACAACAACAACAGGAAAAGAAAGCGCGAGCACAGACAAACACACGCGCGCGCGCACAAACAAACAAACACACCTTTAACAAATAATTATTATAAATAATGAGGCAACTTCGTCATGTGAGATGAAAATGTTAGAAACGCGCAACACTACAAAGCCAAGTCTTCTGTCGCATAAATAAAAAACAGCACATTCGCCATTTAGGGAGGGGGAAAAAATGCTTAAATAAATAAATAAATAACGTCGCCAAAACACACACACACATACACACAGAGAGAGAGAGAGAGAGAGAGAGAGAGAGAGAGAGAGAGAGAGAGAGAGATTTCGTTTCAACTTACCGACTGCGGTTACAAGCAAAGTGGCAAAGAAGGCCAGGACGACGGGGATGGACGAGGCCATGCTGGATATCTCTCTTTCCCCGTTTCAGCTCTGAAATGCTCCTCAGTCTTCTACTGTAATGTGAGACACGAACTGGACAACACGCCTCTGATGCGCTCACGGCCAGGGTTGCCAGATTAACACTTTACACCCGGTTCTCATCTTTAGAATGTAAATGATAAGACGTTTAGGGGTGATTGTATTCAGACACCATTGTTTATTGTTATTGAATACATAAAATAAAAAACGACAATATTTATATATGATTTAATAGTTTATTTTGATAAAAATCTCATACCTGACACCTAGATGAAAACGTTACAGTTGGTTATATGTCTGTACGTGATTCCCTTCAAATCCCTAGAAACGTGTTTAACGATGACGGGTGTAACTTTAGAGACGGTCCCTTAATTTGAGCATATCCGCGAATGTCGAACGTCCTAAAGTCAAGCCAACTTTATTCATCTAGGATATGAGAAACACCTTTTAGATTTTTGATGTTCATCAAAATAAACTATTCAATCATATATAAATATTGTCATGTATTTTATTACTGCATGGGCCCATGGGCTGCATGCAAATGAAACCAAAATAGTCTAGTTCTCAACACTGTCTGGTTAACTAACAATTAACATGATTAACAGCTTACAGATTTCAAAATGGCTGACAGTGTTTGGTTTAACACTGTTCAGAAAATGAAGAACAAAACACTTATTTGAAAAATTCGGTGTTCGGTATTGACTTCCTAGAAAACCTAGATCTGCATCATGCATTAATGGGCATTTAAGGCAGTGGTGGCTTAGTGGGTAAGGTTCTGGGTTACTGAAAAGGTCAGGGTTTCAAACACTGCCAGGCTCTGGGTTACTGATCTGACGGTTGGCTGATATCCTAATATACCACAACTTCCTGGCATGCAAAGAAAATAATTTTACTGCTCTGTAATGTATTCGTGAACCATAAAGTGTTTAAAATATAAATTTTTGTTTTGAGTTTTTTTTACCCATCCCTTAGTGCTATGGACACCAATATGATAAGACTGATCGAGCACTTTATTAGGAATACTATACTAAGGCCGGTTATTAGCTGAAATTCGATCCTTGTTTTATTTTAAGAAGGTTAACTCTTTCCGATCTGGCAACCCAAATCCAGGCGTCGTTCACTTTCGGTTCCAGGGAAAAATGTCCATGTCCAATATTGAAATAATCGAAATAAAACTGGGTAGAAGTTACCGGTTTACAAACTTCCACTTTACATTTCCCATGTGTAAATTAGCCATAAACAATTGTGAATTATTAAACATCTTGAAGAAATCTATTACTTTAAGCATATTTTCTTTCGAAACAGTCCTGAAGGCCACACCCAACAGGATAGAGATGATTAATAACAGGATGAAGATCAGTCAGAAACCCAAATCATAACACGTTTTCCCTTTAAATTGTCACTCATCTGCTTTTGTAAATATCCATCTTCAACCGCTTACTCCTTTTCAGGGTCATGGGGAACCTGGAGCCTATCCCAGGGAGCATCGGGCACAAGGCGGGGTACACCCTGGACAGGGTGCCAGTCCATCGCAGGGCACAATCACATACACACACATTCATACACTACGGACACTTTAGATACACCAATCAGCCTAACATGCATGTCTTTGGACTGGGGGAGGAAACCGGAGTACTCGGATGAAACCCCCGACACACGGGGAGAACATGCAAACTCCATACACACATGGCCCTGGCGGGACTCGAACCCCGGACCCTGGAGGTGTGAGGCGAATGTGCCAACCACGAATCTTTTGTAAATATCACACCACTTAAATGTATATGAATGTTTGTTTCTTTTTACATTGGAGTAAAAGGTTAAAAGATATTTCTGTGCATAAAATCTTACATACACACACACACTCTACAGAGCATAGTGTAATGTAAGGCTTTTAACTATTCAGCTCTGTAATCTGTACAAATATCTCTAGAATGGCAAGTAGGGGAACCCCCCCCAAAAAAAAAAAATTTAATAGACCAGAAATTAACCCCTACCCCTTGTGCAGGGAAAAAATAGAAAGATTAGAATAATATTGTTTATTTTTTAAACTAATGTCTGACAAATTGTTACTGTCAAATAATACAATCAAACAAACATTTGAAGAAAAAATACAATTATTCACGCATTTATTTTTTAAACAGTCGCTTTACCCGGATTCCTCAGGTGCATGGTGAATCCGAAGCCTATTTCAGTAACACAGGGCTAAAGGCAGGAGAATTTACCTCGGATGGTATGCCAGCCCATCACAGAGAACCACGCATTTATTCACACCTAAGGGAATTTAACATAGCCAATCCACCCAACTGCATTTTGTGGACAATGCAAGGACACCGGGAGAACATGCAAAACTATACAGACAATAACTCTAACTCAGGGTCCAACCCAGAACTCTGGAGCTGTGAGGCAGCAATGCTACCCACTGCACAGTTAACAGCTTTATCATGTTATGTACAAAAAAGTATTTTTATTTTATTTTAAAAGAGAAAAATTTACACATGACAAATATATTTGTGAAAAGGTACAGAAGAAAATGACTACAATGGAGCAAATAATGTAAAGGGGAAAAAAAAACGTGCCAAAAAGTTTAGAAATTGGATTTCATCTTCATGATATCAGCACTCCCCTCCATCGTGAGATTTTCAAGACGTTTGTGGTACTGCTCCAGTGTGGTGAGCAGCCGGTCGTAAATGGCCTTGAAAGAAAACAGAATAAATAAATAAATAAATAAATAAAACAAGAACGGTTATAAAAGTGCATGTGACTCAAAGATGAACACTGTAGTTGCAAGACACACACACACACACACACACACACACACACACACACACACACACACACACCCATCTTGGATTAACATTGTACCTTTGTCTGATTGGTTAATCTCTTTGTACACTGTATCCACATCTCCAGGTGGAAGAAACAGTAATGATACAAAAGATCAATATATCCGAGTGTATGAGCTGCTAATTGTTATTAAATTATTGATAAAAAGCATGATCAAAGAAATTTGAAGTAATGATCCGGGGTGGTTGGGGGATCCAGACTGTGATTAAATTAGATCAGATCAGTCTTCTCACTATTGAATAAATGACATCTGATTAAATAAGCTAAATTTATGCTCATTTAGGATGTTTGTGCCAGTATGATTTTCATGAAATAAACTTTATGCTATGAAATGTAGGACAGTGTAAAAAAGCTTAAGAGTTCTCCAGGACACACAGAGCGCAGACTGTTCACCGCAGCGGCTAAGAGAAATGCTAACCTGAGCTTTTTCGGTGTTCTGGTTGCAGGCATCTCGAAGCTTCTGCATTTTTGCCTTCAACTGCGTGGTCTCTCTGTTGATGTTTTTTATCTGATCCACGATTTCCTCACGTTTTTCATGAACTTTGTCATATTGCCTTGGCCCAAAGAAAAACAAAACATGCCTCACTTTTGACATTTGAGGGAACAAAAGTTCTGGCCTCCAGAACAAAACGGGAGAGAGGAGGGGGGGGGGGGGGGGGTAATTAAATAAATAAATTCAATAACAATAATCCTGCCACAATCCTTACCCAAGTATATTCTGGACTTGATGGTCTTTGAGCTCCTTCTTTTTCTGATGGCGAATCTGCTGCTTGGACTGTTTGTCATATTTTATGGCCAGAGCTCTCTTTAACTGGCCTTCTTCATTGCTCATGCCCTTTAGTTCCTTCTGCAGGGACTCGTAGAGAGCCACCAAATTCTGGACCTGTACACACACAATTATTAGAGAGGGGAAAAAGAAAAAGAAAGAAAAAAAAAAAAAGTCCAAACTTCCATAAATATGCATGTAAAATGCTATCATGGATATTAAAAAAAAAAAAAAAAAAAAAAAAAAAAGGGCCCATGTTAATTGTTTAATCGAATTTAACCAAAAGTCCAAAAGTCTATAATTAGCCATGCTAATTTAATGCAATTTTTTTTTATTTTGTCTGCTTTATTTTAACATTTTATTTCAAACCAGAGCTGGTGGTACTCTGATTTGATTGTGATCCATTACAAACCTTTTAACGGCCATATCAGATTTGACATTTTCCATTGTAATCCACTGAAGCATTTTATTTTACGAATACAGAACAGGCTCAGCTGCTGCGCGAATGTCAGTATTGACTCACCATTGGATAGTGTACTGAAATTGGATCCTTTATTTTATCTTCTAATTTACGGAATATATAGTATACATTGCATGTTTTGTAACTTGGATTTTGACAGGTCTAGGTCAAAGATCAGTCATAAATCAATGACAGGTAACAGGTTTATGAGGGGTTATGATTGGGTAGGATAATAAAAATTAATGACCGGTGACAGGTTTTATGAAGGGGTAGGATAATAAAATGATTGATATGACCGATGTAAGGGGATATGATAAAGGATAATAAAAAGATCATAAAGATTAATGACCCCGGATTCCGATGGAATCTTTATAAAAACAAATGAACTCAAGAATAGCCATCCTCATACACACCCCGCACATCCACACGTGCATACGTACACGTACGCATGTACTGATGTCATATTTATGCGTCATGATAAAATACAGATGTTCTTTCCTTGTATGAAACATTCCTAGGAAGTCATAAATATATTGAGGTCACATCCTAAAAACTAGTTATGTTAAATCCGGTTCAGGTGTACTCCGGAATTAACATGTTTTACTTTACATAGAATTTGTAACATTCCTAGGAAGTCATAAAATATATTGATGTTGACATTTATGTCGCATCATAAAACTACAGTGGTGTGAAAAAGTGTTTGCCCCCTTCCTCTTTTCCTGTTCCTTTGCATGTTTGTCACACTTAAGTGTTTCAGAACATCAAACCAATTTAAACAATAGTCAAGGACAACACAAGTAAACACAAAATGCAATTTGTAAATGAAGGTGTTTATTATTAAAGGTGAAAAAAAATCCAAACCATCATGGCCCTGTGTGAAAAAGTG
>JAFFST010053210.1:201206-211206 GCA_022414735.1 Noturus placidus
CAGGTCTGGACTTTGACTTGGCCATTCTAACACCTGGATATGTTTATTTGTGAACCATTCCATTGTATATCTTTATGTTTGAGGCCTGAAATGTGGCAAAAAGTCGAACAGTTCAAGGGGGCCGAATACTTTCGCAAGGCACTGTAAATATGTCAACATCAATATATTTTATGACTTCCTAGGAATGTTTCAAATTCTATGTAAAGTAAAACATGTGTTAATTCCAGAATACACCTGAACCGGATTTAACATAACTAGTTTTTAGGATGTGACATCAATATATTTATGACTTCCTAGGAATGTTTCATACAAGGAAAGAACATTTGTATTTTATCATGACGCATAAATATGACAACATCAATACATGCGTACGTGTACGTATGCACGTGTGGATGTGCGGGGTGTGGGTGTGTATGAAGATGGCTATTCTTGAGTTCATTTGTTTTTATAGAGATTCCATCGGAATCCGGGGTCATTAATCTTTATGATCCTTTATTATCATATCCCCTTACATTTGTCATGTCAATCATTTTATTATCCTACCCCTTCATAAAACCTGTCACCGGTCATTAATTTTTATTATCCTACCCAATCATAAACCGGTCACCTGTCATTTATTTTATTATCCTGACCCCATCATAACCCCTCATTAACCAGTCACGTCATTGATTTATTACTGACCTTTGACCAAGACCTGTCAAAATCCAAGTTACAAAACATGCAATGTATACTATATATTACGGAGATGCTATTCAGAAACAAGATGGGCCCCACAAACCTCTTTAATTGCTTACTGAAGCCACTGCACAAATAGGCAAGACCAATAAATAAATAAATAAAATATATAATACCAGAACTACCCTCTACTGTAACCCAAATTTACATGCCATAATTTTTTTATTGTCTAATTTGAGATTTATTTAAATCTAGATTCAGATAAAAGAGATCAGCCTGACCTAAAACAGGAAGGTTTACCTCTTCCTTCTGTTGGTTAGTCTTGCACATGCTGGCCTGCAGGTCATGTAGCTGTTTGAGAATAACTTGAATCTCTGCTTCACCTTGGCTACTGCACTGCACGTCAATCTGTAGCCCCACCAGCCTCTCATCTGCCAGCTCCTGCAGTTACGTGCAAACAGGGCATAGTGTTTTGTTTCACCTCTGCACTAAAACATTTTAAACATACAAGGTAATACATGTACCTTAAATAGAAATGCCAGGACTTTCAAACACTTAGGACCACAGAAGAACAGTCATTATCCTATAAGGGGATATTTGGGTGTATAAGCTTACACATTTACACATGCAACCTTCATACCTAGCATAGCCACCTACTTTTGAGATCTTGATGTTCTTTATGCTCTCCTTCATCTTCTCCATCTCATTCTTGAGCTCCTCAGGAGACTCAACAATCTGAGACTTAAGTTTGGCTATTTCGTCTTTGTGAGTGGCTACTTCTAGCTTCTTCTGTTTCTGTAGAAAGGGAAAAAAAAAACATTAAAAAAAAGGTAGTCATAAAAGGAGTAGAGTTCATAAAGAGAACTTTATTCAATATAGGCAATGTACCAGGCCTACTTTCTACTGCAGAAAACTGACATTTACATAGTATTGTGAAACTAAATGTATCCCAAAACAATGTTACTGTCTAGATGTAAATATCGGGTAATGAAAGCCGAAATTCTGATTTATCGTTCCATTCATCTTTTGATCTCAAATCCAAAAGTATTCCAAAACCAAAAGTACTACTTGTATTGTTCTCTGCTTCATGTCAATTTGCTTGTATTTTTCTCCTTTGTAGGTCACTTTGGATAAAAGTGTCTGCTAAATGAATAAATGTACATGACTTCAGAGTACACCAAAAACAGAGTAAATAGCCTTGCCGTTGCTATACTTCTAGAGGGGACTAGACATCATTTACAGTGGTCTAAACCAGTGGTTCCCAAACTTTTCCAAGGCAAGGCCCCCCAAATGGCATTAACATTTGACCGAGGCCCCCCTTTTGCAAGATGTCTTGAAAACATAATAAAAATACTGACTTCTGAATATATCCCACTTTTTTTATTAATAATTACATTTTAACATTACATTAGGAATTGATTGTGTGCGTGTGTTGTCGAGTGAGAATTTATTTTTCACACCAAATTGTTGAGGCCCCTCTGTCGGCCCCCACCTTGAAAACCACTGGTCTAAACAACCCTAGACTGTATAACTGTAGCTATGCCACAGGACTCCAGAATGCATCATTCTCACTCATTTCAACACATCTGCTTCAGCTCAAGATCTGTGTATTAACGCCTGAATTTGGTATTAGGAGGAAAATTTCTGTAAACAATGCTTGGGGTTGTTCGGTATAATTGGTGAAGTATGAGCACTGTTTTCAAGCCCAGAAGTGGTTAAGAGAACCAATCCTCCTGAAAAAAATGAAACAAAAGTACACAGAGTAACGTGACAGTTTGTCTCAGTTTCTACTTTTGTGATCCAGGGGAATGAGCTTTTAAGGTTACTGATTTACAAAAGCAGATGTTCATATTTACATTTATTCGCTTAGCAGACGCTTTTATCCAAAGCGACTTACAAATGAGAAATACAAACAAAGTGATATCAAGCAGAGAACAATACAAGTAATGCTACTATACAAGATCTATTAATTGAGTACTAGAAGAAGCAAAGTGCACAGAGTAGAGGTGTAAGTGCTGTTTTTAATGAGATGGTTATGTGTTGACGGAAGAGGTGGGTCTTTAGCTGTTTCTTGAAGATGGTGAGAGATTCTGCAATCCTGATTGAGGTTGGATGTTCATTCCACCACTGAGGAACAGTTAGTGTGAAGGTTCTGGAAAGGGACCTTGTGCCACGCTGAGTAGGAACTACTAAATGTCGGTCGCGAATCGATCACAGATTGCGTGTGGGAACGTAAGCAGGGGGGTGCTGTTCCAGACAAGGCCTTGTAGGTGAGCAAATATGATTGGAGCACTGTAATTAGTTCACATTTGCGACATGAGTGCTTGCACTGAGAGAATCACGAAAAATGCACAACTTGTGCTAACCTGCACGGCTAAAAATCTTTTACAAGAGATCGGCTTGACGTTTGCAGGTATTCCTGCACGATAACACGCTGTTCGTCACTGCTTGAGTGTTGCTATCACAGGAAAACAATGAAACAGCAAACGGGTGAATCTCGTGCACGAACCTGCATGCACATAAGTGATGTATGGACTTGTACAACTGAAACGTAGTCAGAAAGCACCCCCCCCCCCCCCCCATGCAATTATGAGCCACTGCGTGAAACGAGCTCACAATAGGTCCTGAGTGCAGACTCGTGTATTCGCACCAGGCGTGAAAATGCCATCACACTCAAGCAGAACTTATGTCAAAAAATACAGAACATAACGTAATTAGGTCAATTAAAAAAATTAAAAATAAATGTAAAAAATTTTAATTGTTGAAAGGGTAAATGTTTAAAGGGCATTGCATACAATGTCAAGCATTTGTATTATACCAAACTTAAGTGTTAAATTAATTACCCAGCAAGACTCTAAGGAAAAAACTATATAGAGTATGCCTGCTTAACTGGCATCCCTCGGTCTGAGAACTGGGATTGTTTAACCCAGTCAGAATAGAAATGGTGAATGCATAGTTTAAAAAAAAAAATAAAATGGACAAGCACCATCCACCTTGTGATGGCAGAAGAAAAGTAAGGCTGCTGCTGGGAGTGGTATTAGTGAGGCCAGCAGGGGGCGCTCACCCTGTGGTCTGTGTGGGGTCTAATGCCCTGGTATAGTGCTGGGGGACACTATACTGTAAAAGCAGCACTGTCTTTCAGATGAGACATTAAACCAAAGTCCTGACTCTCTGTGGTCATTAAAAATCTCAGGACACTTCTCGTAAAGAGTAAGGGTGCAACCCTGATGTCCTGGCGAAATTCCCCCATTGGCCCTTCTCTATCATGGGCCCCTAATAATTCCCATCCCTGAATTGTTTACATCACTTTCTCCTCTCCAATAATAGCCGGTGTGTGTGGAATTCTGGTGCACTATGGCTGCAGTCACATCAAAGTGAATGCTACACACTGGTGGTGGTTGAGGAGATCTCCCTCATACAATGTAAAGTGCTCTGAGAAAGCGCTAGAAAAAAGTGCTATATAAATGTAAGGAAATATTAGATGGATAGTACATACCAGTTTCTGTGACCGATCTGCGATTTCTCTTTTACACTCTGTGACCTGTTCCTTAATGGCATTCTGAAAATAAAGAAATAGAAGACAGTGTTACACAGTTTACAGAAGGGCAGTAAGGACAAAGTTTCACAGAGCATTCTTCCCACTTCCTTTTGGAACCTTGTGTTTCCTTCAACAGGATATCATTGGTTGCTATATGAAACAAGTCGACTTTTTTTTTATTAATTTTTTTTTTATTAGGAACCATTAGGTCATCAATAGTTTAGATTTAACACACGACATATAGAGAATAATAAACGGCATATAAACAATCATTGAGAACATCTTAAAATCCTCAAGCATCTATACATAGCAAAGACATTACAATTACCATGAGGGACTCGTACACAACTATTACAATACATTAAGAGCCAGGGGGTGTAAACTTTTGAACAGATGTAATGTAATCATGGACAGCAGTGTACATGTTTTTTTTCTGACTGTATACCTATTCAAGCTATGCTGTTAGCCTTGCCAATGCAATGCCCTTTTATGAACTGCATATAATATATTGATTTGTGATGAATCACACCAAACTCAAACCACTCATGCTTTAGCCCTAATTCACTTCTTTTTTATTTTTTTAAGCAGAAAAGGGCAGAATGATTCAAGGTGGTGGAAAAGGGCCTTGTGCTCCCCTTCAAAAATTAAGCACGATAGCAAAAAAAAAAACCCAACATTTTCTACACCAGCACACTGCATTCATGGTTCAAGATGGGAGAAAGATCTCACCACTGCTTGGGTTTCTTGCACGGTAGTGTTTTTCAATTCTGTGAGGGCTGCAGCCAGTTCTTTAGCTTCTGCTTGCTGCTCTGGTGGGATCGTCCTGAGAAAGAACGATTGTAAATATTACATAAACGTGACACTGGAACTGGCAATAACTACACATCTAATAAAAGTAATGTAGATTGCTTGATGTTTTCCAAAATGTGCAGTTGAGGTTCAGTGTTTAAAAATGAAGGAGTACCTACATCAGCTTCTCGATCTTCTTTTCAGCTTCCTTAATGCCTTTTGTGCACGACTGAAGTTTATCCATATCTGCCCGCTGTAGCAAGAGAGAACTGGACAAGGTAAGCCTCAAAGACGTTTACTATATCAATTACTGCCTTAACGTTGTAAACTACAGTAAATGACCATGAAATTGCACAAAAAAATAAATAAAAATCCAACCTCTTATGAAAACTAGATTAACATATTGTTCAGAAAGCAATTAAGATTTAAATACAAAAAAAGGACTCAATGTACCGTATTTTCCAGTGTATAAGCCGCTACTGTTTCCACACGCTTTGAACACTGCGGCTTAAACAACGATGCGGCTAATTTATGGATTTTTACGGGCTAACGAGCCTCATGCTGCCAAAATATCGTCATGCTGCCTCGTCACATCGGACCAATGAAATTACTGAACAGGTCACGGTGGACCAATGAAACTGTTCTAATTGTCACGCCTCGCCAGTGGGTGGCACTGTAGCACAGCCGAGCCGACTGAACACGTGACTCCTTCTTTACTGGTTGCACACTTCTGGGGTTTTGTGTTGTTGTTTTGATGTGTGTAATCTGCACCAGGTGGTCAGTGTTAAGTGCCTTGTTTATACGCCTGAGTTACTGCACACTGCATTGTTTGTAGTATGTTTGTTACTCTAAGTATCTCTTATATTTCTGAATGGCTTTCGTTTGAGTTCTACCAGTAGCATCATGAAAGCGGACCGAGGGCAGTCCTAGCATTTGTTTGTATGTATGCTATCTTTGCTAAGGAGTAATAAAGACATTGAGCTGCACCTGTTTCTGTCTCTGCCTCATTCCGTGACACGAATTCTGTTCTAAATTCTTCAGATCAGTCATTTTGTTTTTCCTGATGTTACGGCTCGCCTTAGCATTGCGGCGCAGCCGCGGATTAATCCCGTGGCTCTCGTTTTGTTTTGTTCCTGCTCGGACATTGGATTAAGTTTCATCATGATTTGCCCCAGGTGTGTTTTAGTTTGATCATGTGTCTTTTTTAAACCCCTTGGTTACTGCGCACGGGGCGCGTTATTGTTTGTTTGTTTCCTATTACGTACGTGTGTGAAGAACATCCAATGTAGCATCTGTAGTTAGCATGCTAAGCGGTCTATGTGTTATGCCTCGTATTCTGCCACGACCCTAGTTTCAGGTTTCCTAAGTATAGACCGTACTCCTTTGTTTACTCATGTTTGGTTTCTGTTTGTTTAATAATAGACTACATCCGCTGTGACTACTTCCTGTTTAAGCCTGGTCCGTAACACCTGATAGGCAAATGTATTTTTTATATATTTTTTAATCAGCCGTGTTACCGGCTCTGTTCGGAAAGCATTTAAAAGTTAAAAATAATCTTTCTGTAACATCTTTGTGTAAATATCTCCTGTTACAACGCGGACATAGACAGGTGCGGCCTATATATGTACAAATGTATTTTTCTTTTTAAATTTGGTGGGTGTGGCTTATATTCGGGTGCGCTCTATAGTCCGGAAAGTACGGTAGATTAAGATACAAAGTGAGAACAAATTTCAAAACATTAAGAAAAAAACTAAAGTTAGGAATAAGCAGAGAAGAAAAATATGATAAAGAATCAAATAACAAAACCAAAAAGTAAATGCATTCTTTTTTAAGACTGCAAAATATAATAGATCATTTTTATTGAATTGTGCTAGGTTTGAATTGATCCAATTCCCAGACGTAGTCATGTTTATAATTTTTAGAAGAACTTACAAAAGCTTGCTGGTGACTTGCCATAATTTCCAACCTATGTTTCCTAAAGTGCAGGAAATTTTGGATTCCACTCAAAATAGTGATCGTTCTTTTGGGCTCTGAAATAAAAGAAGCAGAGATTAAAGTGAGAAAAACAAATTATGACTGACCGAACATCTTATTTAGCATTTAGCACAAGTACTTCTAAAAATACATCGTTTGCATACATTTCTTTCCTTGCATGTGAGGGCTAATTGCTTAAAGGAAAAAAAAGAAAAAAAAGAAAATTGGACAAAAAAGTTGGATTCATCATAAAACTATCTAACTATCTAACACGAGTTTTGTTTGCTGTCGCTAAGCCATCACTGTATGGGTTTTGCTGCTACAGAGCTATGCGGAGTTCATTTGCTATCTTAATGCTCTGCTCAGATCATATTCACCTAACTTAGACATGTTCACAAACTAGACATGTTCGTGTTACAGTTTCAACCCATTTACTAGACGGAAAAACAAAAACAAAAAAATCCCAGCATACATCCACTTTTCCTCCCACTGACCGACTTTGTGAGCTAGTGTTTATCAGAATTAAGAGCCGTTAGCCAATAAAACAGGAGCATTTTGTGTAATCCCTCTTGAGGGCTACAACCCCAAATTCCAAGGCCGGTTACGCCCCTGTCCACCCTCTTCCGCATACATGAGCTTACAGACACCCACAACTTGCAAGTCCTGCCGTGATTGTTGCATATTTTTGATTAATAGTTATTATGATAATACTTTAAACATCATCGAAAACAAAACATTTACTTACTGGGATTCAGCAGGTCATTCAGTGAAAAGTCATACAGATGGCACACTGGTAAAAATTGACACCTAAAGGAAAGAGAGCGTGTGAGCAAGCAAGAGACCGACCATTTCAAATTACTATTAAATTCTCACACTATTTTCACTGCAGCTGATGAATGGGGTGAAAATTCTACTTACATGCATGCATAGAGATTCAAGATTGGTGTGGACCACTCATGTAACATTGGGTGCTGGAGATTTTCTGAGAGAGGTACCTGTTAAAAGGCAATTGAACAAACAAGGCTGGGTGATAAGAACAAGAATGAAAAAACAAAACCATGAGCCAACATTCATGCAGTGATTTCTGAGTAACACCGGGACTGAAATACTGCACTGTACAATCTGCTTTGGCTAAACAGTTCTCAACTATCCTCAAAACTTCTAGAAATTCCACTATCGATTACCATTTTCACCAGCATCGTCAACACAATCAGCTGGACCATAAGGGAAGAAAATAAATCATTTAATCAACACAACTTGCCCTGCACTCTTACACTGTTATTCCACTCATCTAGATAAAACTCCTGAATGCCACACAGAGTGTAAAATTTCAGCAGCTCGAACTGAGGCACTGTTTGCAATATTTACGATACGGTTAGGATCTTAATTGGATCTTACCGTCTCCATCAGTAAAACCTGTTAAACCACACACAGCTTTTAATTGCTAGCTTATGAGGAGCCCTGAGAAGCTGTATGCTCCTTCACCGAGTCTGATGGCCAGACACACACATGGTGCCCATAACGTTCATTTAAAGCCTTCCTCAATGTGGCTTTTTTCCCCCAAATGTAGTTTTTTTTTATAAAAATTTTAAATAAATGATAACATTGAAGATCTGTCACTTAAGCATTGCCAAAAAAGTATCTACAAGAAACACACCTCTAAGTGCATTTTATTCACTGTAAAGTCCTTCTTTGCCACTTCCAGATGATTTGAAAGCTACACTTAATAGTGAGATGCTATAATTGTTCACAGGCTGAGTTTTAGTATTAAAATGAGCTTAATTTGAATTCTGTTTGTTACACCATTATGCACAGATGTTTAGCTCAGCGACCACTAAAAACGTGCGACACGTCTCACCACAACTGCACAGCTCATGGTGAACACTAAACAGAGCTTTTTTTTGTCAGGAGGCTGAGCAAGAAAGAAGTCACTTCAGTGCTAATTCTGATTCATATGTAGTGTTGCCTATACCCAATATAGTCCCACCAAACTAAAAGACAAATATATATATTTTTAAAAACCAGCATACTTAAATATTTTTTACAATACACAATATGTAATGATGTACAGGTTTGCTAAACTGCTAGCAATGCAGTGCTGCATTTAACTGATATTAAACAGTATTTTTTTGTTTTTTTAACTTAACAGCTACAAAAATTGATTAACACTGGATAGGGGAAAATAAGAAATCTCTAATCTGCTGTTATCAATCCCTCCAGGATTTCCTGATAACGGAAATTAACGCAAAAATCAAGCAAACTATTATTCAGATGAGCATGCGGTTTTCCTAAATTACCACAACTTTTGGCCAAGACACATCATGTTACATCACCAGAACGCACTTTCAGCCAAAGTCCTCTTAATTTCATGCATGTTGAACATGAGTACAGCAAAGAGGTCTCATTTACCAACAAACATCATTAACCTAACTGGCTTATAATCATTACAGTCACTTTTATAAAAATACTGACACTTTATTCTAAAAGCTTGCGAAATCTAAGAGAAGCGTATTGTCCAGCACTACACCGAACTCAAATCAGACAGAAGAAAAGGCTAAATCTTGATTTTTTCTTTTGCTGTTGATATTAATTTCACCACAGACACTTGAGAAGGTAATATCGAAAGTAAGTTTACTGACACTTTAAAAATTTCTTGATCACCATTGTATTGAATGATTCTCAGCTTTTTAAAAAAAATCACACCTTTTATACATGTCCACTGTGATGTACATCATACGGTCCCACCCTTAATACCTGATAGAGTTAGGCTACGTTCATACAGCAGGCAAAAGCGGTGCCGAATCCGATTTACTGACCAACTTCATACTGCGTTTTCACGGTGGTCTATATCTGACATTAATCTGAACAGATCACGTTCCATATCCGACATTAATCTGAACGGATCACGTTCCACAACTGACCTGCAAACTCATTTCTTTTGAGAATACGGAACAGTCACGTATATAAGATGTCCATCCATCCATCCATCTTCACTTTATTATCCTCAGGCTTCATTTCCCCGGT
>JAFFST010053210.1:216206-223602 GCA_022414735.1 Noturus placidus
CAGCAGAACATTAGCACATTTTGTTTGATCTAGAAAATGTTAAAACCATCTCACACAAGAGGGAAACTCGCTGGGATTGGACTCAGTCTCTGATCCATTACACTTTCATATCCAGATAGTTGCCAAACTGTTCATGCCGGATATTATCATATTTCTGTAGGCTGTTCAGAATGCTAAAGGTTGACCGATTGTGGATTTTACAGATACTGATAGTTAAGTTGGCCTGTATCTGCCGAAAACTGATTAATCAGCTGATAGTTTTTAAAATGGATACTGAATGAAAACATAATCAGAGTAAATTATTGCTGAACTTTATTACACAAATCAACACTACTGACTGGACCATGAAAATGTACAGTATGTTTTAAAATGAAATATCTATAATATAAATATGTATTAACTATTAATAAATACTAAATTAAATATACATATTTTTAGAACGAACCACGAATCACTCTAAATAAATGAAAATAGAGACATGCAAAATTGAGCATAAAAAATAAAATAAAACAAACGCTTCAAATAATAAAAATTGGTCAGTGATGGTGATTTATTTTGTTCCACTTCTAGAGGTCGCTCTCGTACTGTATAAGGACAGCGGACACTTCTCAGCCAATCGGTGTTGATTTTTGCCGCTAACGATAATGCCAGCAGTCGGTTATTGGTGGCGATCAATCTGCAAAACCGATCAATTGGCCGACCTCTAAAGAACACGATATTTTTGTGGATTAAAAAATGAAAGCTAATCTGGACTGTTAAAATGTATGATAAAATTGCCCTATTGTCTCCTAAAGCCAATACAGTCACTACACCCCTTAAAGGAAAAGGTAAATCTGAACAACTTGCATATTAATTAATCTTCATAATTAACAGTATTAACGTGATATAAAGCAGCATCCAAGATTTATTTTACAAGAACAGTGCAACAGAACTTTAGTACTTTAGTCTGTCTTTTTAGGAGCCGATAATGAAAACCTGATCATTGTCCCAGTCAAAAGTTTGGAGATTGAAATGTTTCACATGATCTTAAAAACCTTTTGATCTGAAGGTGTATGATTAAATGTTTGAAATCGTTGTCCTAGACAAAAATATAATTTCGCCAACATATTCATTTCTTTCATTAGAAAACTAACATTTTATTTACAAAAAATTTTTTTTAAATGGACGACAGAGTGAAATATTCTGAAAAGCAGCCAATACGTGTCCAGCGTCGGTGGGAACTCCTTTAATACTGTTAAAAAAAATAATCTCAGGGAAATTCCTCAAGAAATCGGTTGAGAAAATGCCAAGAATACATTTCTGGAAATTCTAGGCGAAAGGGCGTCTACTTTGAACATGCTAAAAGACTAAATTATTTTGATTTATTTTGGATTTTTTCATCACAACATAATTCCCGTAGTTCCATCAGTGTTACTCCAGAGGTAAAAATAAAGAATGAGCTTGTATAAAGTTTTGATCGGTAGTGTATGTTATGTACTTTAAGCTCCGGGTTACCATTTGTACAGAGTTTCACGTCCAAAAACATGTCAGTAGGTGTATTGGTTATGCTAAATTGCCGATAGGTGTGAATAAGTGTGTAAATGTTGCCCTGCAATGGTCTGGCACATCATCCATGGTGAATTCTCTCATGTGTCCAGTGTTGCTGGGGTCACAGAAGATGAACGAATTAATGAATTAATGATTCATTCTTGTTGAACAGTTGCAGATTTGGGACACGGCGGGGCAGGAGAGGTTCCGGACCATCACGCAGAGCTACTACCGCAGCACAAATGGCGCCATAATCACGTACGACATCACCAAGAAAGTATCCTTCATGGCTGTGCCCAAATGGATGGAGGACGTCAAGAAATATGGCGGCTCAAACATTGCCACTCTTTTAATAGGTCAGTGAAGACTTTTTCCATGTTGTTATAAATCTTCCTCTTAATAGTATAGCTTAGGGGGCCAAGAGAGCAAGATTGGTTGGAAGGGATGGGATACTGTCTCTTCCCTGTCAATCAGAGCAACATAATTGTGGGCACTTATGAGCTCGTGTGTGTGTGTGTGTGTGTGTGTGTGTGAGAGTGAGTGTTTTGTTAGCGTGTGTGTGTGTGTGTGAGAGTGAGTGTTTTGTTAGCGTGTGTGTGTGTGGCAGATAGCAATTTCCTGAGTGTGTTACACTACCCTGTGTAGCTGCTTGAGTAGCAGGCTCGAAAGATGCGGTTGGCTGGCTTTGTGGTAGAGGAAATACTTTTTTTTTTGCCAAACTATTGCTTTAAGGATGTTGATTTTAAACTCTAGTGTGTTTCTGTTCAAACAGGTAATAAATCAGACTTAACTGATGAGCGTGATGTTTCTTTTGAGGAAGCTCAGTCAATGGCTCACCAGCTGGACTTCATTAGCGCTATCGAAACGTCTGCCAAAGACTCCAGCAACGTGGACGAAGCGTTCAATAAAATGGCAGCCGAGCTGATGCTGAGACACGGCGGGCCCGTGTTCAGAGACAGCGTAACCAACAGCTTCAAACTCAACAGCAAGGACGTGAGCGGTGAGGCTTGGAGCTGTGGCAGCTGTTGATGCTGGTTTTGATTTTTTACTTAGTCATTCCTGTTCTTAGCCACGTTGGCCTGTAATTCATCACAGGGCTTTATTGTGTGAATCACGGGCTTAATCGTCAGTGTTGACTGAATTATAAATCGTTAATTGATAAACAGATGTATACCTCTGATTGTCAGGGAGCGGTAGTTGGCCATGTCAGGCCCAAAAGTAACTGTGTGCTAAGAAAGGTGAAGTAAAGGGAGTAGTGGAAAATGCACAGAAACGATTAAAGTAGCTGCTGCTTGGATCTTATAGGAACATTGACAATCCTACTATGATTATAATAAGAGAATGATGAGGTTTTAGTCACGTTTGAACCACTTTTGGTTTGACCTGCCTGAAATTCTCAAACTAGCTTTGTATTAACTGTAGCTAAATGTCTTTAATAGTTTAAATCATGACGTTCTTCTAGTTGATTCAATCTGGAGAAAGTGGAATAAGGTGAGGATAGTCTCGTATGCCACTGTTTTCTCCAGCTGACTTATTTTACACCTGATCATTAGTACTGAACCTGCTGCTGAGGCACTTTTATTTAAATATGTATCATTTATATCCCAGTGAGAACTAGCTAACCAGAGATGGCGATGAATTTCCTTGAATGGGTCAAACAAAAATTTAGACAAGAAGTGTACACAATGTGCTCCTTACACCCAGTGTACATGTGAATGTATTCTTTAGTTCAGCATTACACATCACACACTCGCCTCGAAATGCCATCCAGATAGTCTGATTTGGAATAGCAGGGAAAATCTGTTGGATATTAAAAGGTGTCAAATGGGACATTTTTTTTCTCTTTTAAATCTGATATATAAGTCTGGGTTCATATTTCCTGCCTGAGTCTATTACTCACATGGAGTGACCCCAAACTATGTTAAGAAAGAAAACTGATTTTGCCATCAAGATGCCAGCTTCTACTGTTCATTTTTATAGATAACAGTATCTATATAGATTTAGAGCCTTTTTTAATCAATATGTTTATTAAGGATTTTATCATTTATATCAAGGTTATATGTGAAAGAAAAGAAAGTACATATTAGAAGACAATCCACCAACTCACCTGCCCAAGTGATTTTGAGATTACTGAGCAGATGAATGCGGTTTGAGATGAGTGCTGGACTGATGGATGTGAGAGTCCCAGACTGTAGCGCAAACAAAACGAAAGACATGAACATCAGACACCAAACATATCTTGGCTGATTAAATACATTTAGAGTAAGTGGGATATGGTACAAGCAGTATTTCTGGCATCAATAAGCCCAGTGGTCATCAACCCTGTTCCTGGAGATCGACCTTCCTAGAGACTTCCTAGCTCCAACCATAACCATGCTCACCTGACCATCGAATCATTGCCTAAGAAGTTCTCGATCAATTAAAGCATAAAGGTATGTTGGCCTTTGCTTGGAGATGAAAGCTGCAGGAAGGTAGATCTCCAGGAACAGTTTTGGTGACCACTGAGTTAGTCCATAAAATATGGTTATTTGTCGGTTATATACTGCCTTGATCACTAAAGATGCCCTGGTCCAATGCTGAGATTTGGGGTTTGCAGCTAACACTGGACAGATATTGGATCACATTTGACAAGTTCTCCAATCCATTCTACTGTGGTACTTTATCCAGTTTTTAAATACATTTTTATTTGTATAGCACTTTTGACAGTGTCACAAATCAGTTTTACAGAAATCTGGGCTTAGATCTAGACCCGTAATGAGCAAGCCAGAGGCGACAAAGCGCTATATAAATAAAACTGAATGTGTGTGTATGTGATTGTGCCCTGCGATGGACTGGCACCCTGTCCAGGGTGTACCCCGCCTTGTGCCCGATGCTCCCTGGGATAGGCTCCAGGTTCCCCCGTGACCCTGAAAAGTAGTAAGCGGTTGAAGATGGATGGATGGATGAATTGAATTGGCATGGCAAGAAAATCTCCATGTCGACTGATTCAGCACTTGTCTCACAGCAATGCCTCAGAAGTGTCTCATAACTTGGCAACTGAAGCTTGCAGAGTCGAGTCAGTTTCTGAGAGGATTCATATCAGATGCACTTTACTCAGAAATCTGAACTCGGTGTTATATCAAACAGTCGTATCATTATATCCTTATTAAATAGACATACTTAAAGTTTGATGTCTTGTTTATGACCACAGTCAGCTTTTCTATATCCATTGAAACGCTTTCACTCTGGTTAAAACTTAGATGTCTGTGTCTTTGAACCATCTTTGTGCTCACTGGGGAATAATTAGTCAAAGGCGTTCTAGTATCAGGTGTCTTTATAGTATTAAACTGGAAACATTTTGAGCGTATAGGGTTAAACACCCTGGCTGTATTGTTAGTGTTAATATAAGAGTATATTAAGGAAATAGCAAACAAATACGGGAAAGTTGTAAGAAAATGAGGAATAAATTTCCGCTTTTCACATGAATGAAACTCTTTAGTAAATAGCCATGTTTAGGCAGATTTGAATAAGAATATGAAGGTAAAGTATTGTTTGTGATCGTATTAGAAAGTAAATTAGCAAAGCCTTTTCTGTTTTTTTTTCTTTCTTTCTTTAAATACTTTTAAAACATTTCCTATATAATTTAAAATTCCATAAAATTCCATACTTTGTATTTGACAGACTAGTTAGGATGAAAGGGGCCGTATAATGAAGTAATGAAAAACTTTATTATTCTATATTATTGTTGAAGACTTTTATTGATCTTGTGCAGTAACTGAAAAGAAGGTTAAAGGACTAATTTCATCTCAAGCCACATTTATACTATTTATATCCAAATGTTTCATGAACGAAGGTTTAAAAATCCCTTTAACCCAGGGGTGTCCAATCTTATCCGGAAAGGGCCGGTGTGGGTGCAGGTTTTCATTCCAACCAAGCAGGAGCCACACCTGAATCCACCTGTTTAATCAGTTGATCATGGCTTTAAATAGACTCAGGTGTGGCTTCTGCTTGGTTGGAATGAAAACCTGCACCCACACCGGCCCTTTCCGGATAAGATTGGACTTATCCGGACTTTGCTTGTATCTCTCATTTGTAAGTCGCTTTGGATAAAAGCGTCTGCTAAGTGAATAAATGTAAATGTAAATGTAAGATTGGACACCCCTGCTTTAATACTTCTAGTAGTGTTAAATATTTCTAGTACACTTTTTGTAAAATACATTTATACACAGTATATAAAGGACAGTACAGTTTTTTTTTTTTTGTGGAGTACTTTTACAGTTTTTAGAAGATCTATTACATTTAGCATTTTTGTGCTGAACAGTTTGTACCTGGTTTTGGATGTAGAGTCACTGACTCTATATGAGTGAATGCTAAAACAATGTTCCTGATTCAGTGTGTTAAGTGCCTTTAATACAATTTGGATATTGCTGGTATGATGTAGTCTTTTTCTAGGTATATAAAATGTAACTATGCATTTTTATCAATTGTTTGATCAAACAATTCAACTTTTTTTCTCTCTCAAATTATATTATTTGTATGCACAATAATTTAATGTTCTAAACAATAGCTGTTCATATTGAATGCATTGTTTTGTTGTATGAATAAAATTGTTCGAGCATAAATGCTGAGTATGATTGTAGTTGGAAGTTTCCAATTAAACAATCAGGAAACCTTTGCAGGTGTTTTGAGTGAATTCGCCGATTAGAGCTCTTCTCAGGTCGACATTTCTGTATTATAAGTTCTTTATTCGAATATTTTGAGATACTGGATTTTTGATTTCCATGAGCTGTAAGCCATAATCAAGATTAAAACAAAAAAAAAAGGCTTGAAATATTTCACTTTATGTAATGAATCCAGATAAACGTTCCACTTTTTGAATTAAATTATGGAAAAGAATGAACTTTTTCACAATATTCAAATTTTTTTGAGCTGCACCTATACTTTAACTCTTATATTTAATATTATATTTAATATTTGTTAACTCTTAACAATAATAAGTGTCTGAATACTTATTTCCCCTCACTGTATATATATATATAAAATTATATCCCTCATTTAAAGTAAATCGAGAAATGTTAGCTTTTACATTCATTCTCATCAATAAATGTGTGCATGGAAAAGGATGATACTTGTATCATCCTTTTCCATGCACACATTTATTGATACCACAACACTTTAGAATTCTCTTATCTGTTTGGTCAGAAAGTGTTGATTAATTTTCTATAAAAGCAGCTCTGCTAATAGTACTGACTGCAAGGTTTATATTAAATTGCTTGTGTATGTTATTGTTTCTATAGTAACAACTTACACAGATTTGCCTGGAGGACATCAATTAATTACAAAATGTTTTGTCTGATGTGTGTAATAGTTAAGTTTATGTATCATTTATGGAAGGAGTCTCCAGTGTCAGTTTTTTTTCGTAACTGTCAGTACATTTTCCAACATGGCGGAGTCCTCAGAATTTAGCACTTTACAGGTTCTCAGTAACATGGCAAGCTGTGTTTTTTTTTTTTCTTTTCTTTTTTAAAAATGAACTTCAAGAGAGAGAATTAAAAAAGTCTGTTAAGTGAACAACTGTGTATAGCTGCTTCGATTGTTTCACAGACATTCCACAACATTGAGCAATCTTAATCAGATAAAAAGTACATGTCTTTAATAAAATTTTGTGATGTGCTGTTATTGGAAAAGAATCAACTTCGGGCCACATACGACATAATTATAAGCCTAGGTTTTCCAATTTAACATAGAATTTTGAAGTTACCTCACTATTAATTGTGGCTACAGTGGTGTGAAAAAGTGTTTGCCCCCTTCCTCATTTCCTGTTCCTTTGCATGTTTGTCACACTTAAGTGTTTCGGAACATCAAACCAATTTAAACAATAGTCAAGGAC
>JAFFST010053210.1:224720-247071 GCA_022414735.1 Noturus placidus
GGGCCATGATGGTTTGGATTTTTTTTCACCTTTAATAATAAACACCTTCATTTACAAATTGCATTTTGTGTTTACTTGTGTTGTCCTTGACTATTGTTTAAATTGGTTTGATGTTCCGAAACACTTAAGTGTGACAAACATGCAAAGGAACAGGAAATGCGGAAGGGGGCAAACACTTTTTCACACCACTGTATGTGCAGTTTGGAAGCCTCTCTGGACCACTGCTTAACAGATATGCTGTATAGTGATTCAATTCAATTTTATTTGTATAGCGCTTTTTACAATAGATATTGTCTCAAAGCAGCTTTACAGGAATAAAAACACAGTACACACAGGAATATACACATAGTAAAAGTGAGAAATTATCCCAACTGAGCAAGCCACTGAGTGGCGACAGTGGCAAGGAAAAACTCCCTAAGATGTTTAAGAGGAAGAAACCTTGAGAGGAACCAGACTCAGAAGGGAACCCATCCTCATCTGGGTCACAACAGATATAACAGTAATGAGTGTGGCACTTACAGAGAAATGTGTATTTCTGTGCCATGTGATTAAATCAGCTATAGTTTTAGTCCCATTTTATACAGCTATACAAGTTTAACAGAATACAGTCTCCTCCGAAACTACTGGAACGGCAAGGCCAAGTCATTTCTTTGTGCTGTACACCAAAGACGTTTGGGATTGAGATCAAAGGATGGATATGAGCCGAGAGATTAGAATTTCAGCGTTTATTTCCTGTGTTTTATTATTGTATTAGACCACCAGATTTTGGGATGAGCAAAAGTATAGGAAGATAAATTGTGAAGTAAATTAAATAACACTTAATATTTGGTTGCATATCCAACCAATTGGAATCAGAATAACTGCATCAAGCTGGAGGCCCGCTGACATCACCGAACTGTTGCATTCTTCTTTTGTCATGTTTTTCCAGGCTTGTACCGCAACCTCTTTCAGTTGTTTTTATTTTATTATTTTATTTGGGGGGGGGGGGGGGGGGGTTCTCCTTTCAGTCTCCTCTTCAGGAGGTGAAATGCTGTTCAACTGGGTTAAGGTCTGGTGATTGACTTGGCCAGTCTAAAACCTTCCACCCCCCCACCGATTAAGTCCTTTTGAGTCAAAAAACTAAAATGGTCCTTTCCGTTCCAGTAGTTTCGGAGGGGACAGTATCATGATGTGGAAATATATTGGGAGATATTTAGAGCCTATACACAAGGTTGCAGGCTTACAATGAACTGCATGCCTGAGACTTTATGCTTTGAGTGAGATACCATTTTATTACAGTTTATCACCATTTCATTTGTCTTAATACGTTGAACAGTTTTGAACAGAAAAGATATTGGTCACACATGCAGTTCTGTTCCACTGGTAGCGCTTTCTTTCGGTGTGCCTTTAATGTTTAGCTATGAGGTCAACTGCCTTGAGGTTTTCATTTAAATCTTTAGGATTAGCATCATGTATAAGAAATAAAATGAGATTAAGTCATTAGTTTTCATGCCACTACAATGTGCAGGAGAACAGAACTATTCATACCCACAAGTCTCTCAGCTGGGTAAGGCACTGTAAAAGAAAGTGAGACCATTAGTCAGTGGTGTGCTTGGACAGTCTACAAATACAGTACAGATCCGCAACTGACCAAATATTACTGTAGAAATGTAACAATAAGTTAATAAATGAAATACAAATAAAGCAAAACATACAGAGCTTAACAGTACATCAACAAAAATCCCAGCTTAAAATGTGATTAAAAGCAAAGACGTATTTAATAATAATAATACTTTTCTCAAGATGAAACTATTTGGAAATTTTTTCAAAAATAATAAATAAATAAAATGTACTCTTAAGCATTATAACAGTTGGCCTAGAGTTTGGAGTAACTGTAAAATGACCCATTTATATAACAAACTGTTGAAAAACACACAAAGGAAAGAATCTAATTGGATGGTCCTGTCACTACAAGACCGTACAGTCTTTTAAGCCGATTATCATCATGTCTGGTTATCTGGTATGTGTGTGTAAAATACCACAGTGTCTTCAGTATTGTGCTTTATGGACTTATTCATCATCGGTCCATATAACTATGATATATTTACTGAAATAAAAGTTCCCCAAAATGACAAATGAGTAAAAGCTTAAGTTTCTCGTATTCAGTGTTCTCGTGCGATTAAATCTGAGTCGGAAATTTTTCCATTTCGAAAATGAGCTCGACAGCAGCGTGGACATCCTGGACAATGTTCCCCGGTTCGATCAGCACGGGTTCGAAGCGGAAGTCGCGGTGTCCGTGGAACACAGTCTCTTTGATGCACTGGTTGGTGTCTTTGAGCAGCTCCATGTGTGGGTTATACACGCCTGTACACACCAGGATGGACTTACAGGATGTGGCAGAAGGAGATGCTAACTCGCTCTCCCAGTCGTTGTCCGTATCTACAACCTGAGAGACTGACACTCCTGTGCCAGTCAGAGCGTGTTGCACGGCTTTGCCACTCTTCCTGGCCAGCCGTTCCTTGAGGTAGCGGTTGTAGAGATTGGCACCATAGATGTCAGTCATGAGGTTGTCCCTAATGTATGAGGAGGACATAAAAAGCAAGATAATTATAATCTGATAGGCTCATGTGAACGACAATAAACATTTAATATTCTAAACAATTAGAATAAACATGAAACAATACTTTTATACCACAGGGCTGTTGAATGCTCAAATCTGATTAATTCAATTAATTTTCAACATGAATGTAAGCTGTATGTAAGGTTCGTATTAATTTGCTCATTATAATTTGTTATTGTTTTTATAGTAACATCAGGAGTTGTATGTGGGACAATCCACACTTAACCAGTGGTTACGAGGTCACCCTAAGTTTTCCATGAAGTTTTCCATGCCAGAAGGCATTTTAGTTTCTTGATAATATGAGAAACTGCATTCTTCAAGACGGAGTAAGGTGAGACTGGTAAGGTAACTTCTGTATGTAGCTGTGGCAATGTAAGTGATACCAGGAACTACCCTGTTTCACAGACATTACAAAATATTGAAGGTAACTATAAATGACTCAAACATGCACCGCGACATTCTTTAACTGGCAAACGTCAAGATGTGCTGTTGTTGAAAAATAAACAACTTCAGGGTTGGGTCGTATCATACTACCATATTATTTGAATTATCTTCATGACCTGTCATGTTTTATTCCTTACAGACAGTCCCCCTGAAACAGGAAGGCCGATTCTTTGGTTTTTGCTCAAAAGATGAATATGAGATCAGAGCAATCAGAATCTCAGTGTCCATTTCCTGATATTTACAGTTGCAATCAAAATTATTCAACCCCAATTGCAAATTAGGTTTACTGTCAAAATGTACAGACTTTCAGCTGTTTCCAATGAACCAATCAAACACAAGCAATAGAAACAGTTCAACACAATGAATGCTTCAAGTGGTTTCCCCAAATTCAACTGAAAATGCAACTTATAATGACTGACTAAGATTATTCACCACCCTGAATAGAATCACTCAACAGTGCAAATATGCAAAACAGGTTTTGTCTTGAGCACACCTCATGCAAATGGCGTCATTAGCTGCACCAGGTGTGCTTGAGCTGGAACACATGAAATACTTGAACTGGCTAGGGTCAGAAAAAATATGAAATACCTGGATGGGGCAGAAAAAGGAAACTATCAACGGCTGCAACCAGATTTCTGAGAAGGCAAGTTGAGAAAAACCCTCGAGTGACTGCAAAAGACCACTTGGTGACTTGGTGGTTTCAGGGACACTGAGGTTTCAGGGAGCACAGCAAGGCGTGTACTAAACACAGAAGGTTTCCATGCCAGAACTCCAAGACGTGCACCGCTACTGACCCAAAAGCACAAGAAATTCGACTCAAAATCATGTAAATAAGCCAGAGAAGTTTTGGGATTCTGTTCTGTGGAGCGCTGAAACAAAACTGGAACATTTTCGGCACAATGGATCAGCGGTATGTCTGGAGGAGGAAGAATGAAGAAAGAACACTCTGTCAACAGTCAAGCATGGTGGTGGCTCGGTGAAGCTCTGGGGCTGCTTTGCATCCCCTGGCACTGGAAACCTGCAGCATGTGGAAGGCGAGATGGATTCATTGAAGTATCAGGAAATCCTAGGAGAACACCTCATGCAGTCTGTGAGGAAGATGAAGCTTGGGTGTCATTGGACCTTCCAACAAAACAATGATCCCAAGCGTACCTCAAATTCCACCAAGGCTTGGTTGCAGAAAAAGTCCTGGAAGACTCTACAGGGCCATCACCAATGGTCTCTGATGGGATTTGAAGAAGGCGGTTGCAATACACAAACCCAAGAATATTACTGAACTGGAGACCATTGCTCATGAGGAAGGGGCTAAGATTCCTCAGCAACGCTGCCAGAAGCTGGTGTCTGGCTCTGAATCTTGTATGCAGCAGGTCATTACAGCAAAAGGGTGCTCTACTAAGTACTAAAGATGCTTGCCAAGGAGGTGTTGAAAAATTTTGAGGCTGGAGAAGTCATTATAAGTTGCATTTTCAGTTGAATTTGGGTGGGTGGGGGCATAATTTTTATGCAACTGAGCAGTTGAAGTTTAAGAACCTTGCTCAAGGGCCCAGCAGACCTTCCAATCAGTAGTCCAATGTCTTAACCACTGAGCTACCACTGTCCCACTGTACCACTTTAACTGTGCAAACATACCTGTCCAGAGCAGGGGACTCCATTTGCACTATCATTTGTACTTATAATCACTCAGATGAAGGTTAGATATATGAAGTGTTATTCACATCAATCTCACACCCAATCACTTCACAAATCAATTTGACAGCTGACATGAGATGGTAAGGTTGTGAGATCCTCTTACCCAACAGCATAGAGTGATGTGATTGGTGATCTCCAGCCTCTCTCTGCAGCCTGTGTTCTGATCAGATACTCAGCGTAATGATAAGTCAGCTCACTGGGTTTCCCCATCAGCGCCTCATACTTCAGTTCCTGGCCTGTGATCTTCTTGTAGATGTTCTCCAGGCACACCATGAATGTGCCATGACCAAATCTGTCAACAGGAAAATAAGATACTTTAATACTTAATAAACAGCAGGGATTCAGTCATACCAAATATCTCATGGGTGTGTGGCACACACTATGCACTCTTGAACAGATCCACCAAGGAAATTCAAGGCAGAATTTTAGACAGGGGCTGTGCTTCATATAACACATTTCTGTTTGTAGAGACATGAATTTAATGCAAAACACTAACAGTAAACGGTGCCTTGCATAAGTATTCACATTTACATTTTGTATTGTTACAACCTGGAACTGAAATGGACTTGCCTGGGATTAAATGTCATATATCTACACAAAATAGCCCATAATATCAAATAGGAGCGGAAATTGTTTTTTTTTTTTATTGCAAATAAAAAAAGTTGTGATTGCTTAAAAATTCACCTTGTTGTTGTGAAACACCTAAACTACAGCCAGTAGCCATCAGTAGTCACATATATAATGGAATGGAGATTACATGTGGGCTAAGTAATAGTCCAATGATCTCAGTACACGTAATTACACCTGTTCCTGGAAGGCTTATTTATTTATTTTAGAAAACATACCTAATGTATGATGAAGAACAAGGTGCTATATATATATATATATATATATATATATATATATATATATATATATATATATAGTTTGTTTTGCTATTGCACACCTAAACTGATAAATGTAACAGTTACCTTGGAGCCTGGGCTTCTGCCATCCACATGAGGTCCACGTTACATGCCAACAGAGGCAGATGGGAGGAGTGGGATGTTTCATACACATTACTCAGATTCCCACCAGTCAGTAAAACATCTATAATTAGCTGCAGGTTGGTCTCCCATCTAACTGGCTCTCCAAAGAGGGTCACAGCTGCAAATGAGCAGAAAACATTATTATTATTATTATTCAGAAATCTCAGTCATAAATACTATCTAATGGTTCTACTTCATCAAATTCTTTCTGCTTATTTCTAGGGTTTTTTTTTTTTCAAATGGTGATCATGATTACAGCAGTTACATAACTGTGGCTCGTTAAAGATTCAATACTAAGGACAGCACCATAATCTGGAAATTTTCTTTATGTAGTTCTGTTATCCTGTACATAGGTTTTTATACCACATTGCAGTTTAATTAATTAATTAATTAACTTTCTATAACTGATTGCAAGGAAAATCCCAGGTTTATATTAATGCCCTTATTCTAATACACCATTATTTCTATGGTAACAACTCATTTACAGGCACTTTCATGGCATATGCGCCACATAATCTGAGATTAACAATAGAGGATTTAAAAACGTGTTGTTAACAAAGGAAAACCTATCACTGTTAATATGGTGAAGCTTTCTGTAAGGAGATGATTATCGAGTCTCAGCGGTCAGTTCTTTTTAAAACTTCAGGAGTAAAAGCAAGAGTGCCTGGCTAGAGAAGGACTGTTTTGTGGCTGTTCCAAAACATTAAATGTAACTTTAAACTGATAAAAATGTACAAGGCATTGTTTTTAATTAATAAAAATAATAATTGTTAGCAAATTGCTGTTTTATATGGGAAATAAAACAACGTTATACAATGCTGTTATAGCATAGTAATTATCTTTGGGGTGGTATTCATAACACCCCATCACTGATTATCCTTTGTCATGATTTATTCCTTAAATATCATCATGCTAATGTATTCTGAATTGTTTTATATGCATCTTCATTGTTACTGGTGGGACTATGGTGCAAAAAATGGAGAGTGCAAAAACATGAAATAAATATTAATGATTGCAAATCTAGAACACAGGCTGGATGTAAAAACAATGTCAAAGTTACAACACTTAATCTTGCAAAACAAACCCATTTAACAACAAAAGGATCTTACCTTCAACTTTAGGGAGGTTCACAACAGGAGAGGACTGCAATAATAATCAAAATTAAAATGGACTTTATATATCTCCTGGACTAACGCTGATCACAGAGTTCCTGAATTTCACAATGAAAAATGAAATATACTGGTCTATCATAATACATATGGCTACTCATAGTAACCCCTGGTTACTCTTCTTGTCCAAACATTACAGGTGTAATCCACCAACTAATGTACGATATATTGGTCAGTAAGTGAAAAATGACTCGTATACGCCAAACAAAGAATGAATGTAAAGGAAGCAGAATTAAAAATGATTGACAGTTCAAACCTGAGCTGATATAATGAGTATGAACAATATTGGAAAGATACAGTGGGCGGAAATAAGTATTCGGATACTTCCAGTATTTGGATGCCACACATTACCAACATTATATCATTTTGGTGCAAAGCTGTTGTTGGTAATTACAGCTTTGAGTCTTCTATGGCAAGTGATTTTTTGCAGTACTGTGGTTCAATATTGGCCAATCCCCCAAAGACTCTGGAGGCCCCTCTGATGGACTCGCAATTTCAAATCCTCCATACATTTTCCATGGGATACAAGTCCGGAGACTGGCTAGGCCATGCAAGGCGTTCTTGAATTATTCTGGTTGTATGTTTGGGATCGTTGTCTTTTTTGAAACATCCATCTTCCCCAGATTCAGTTTCTTGGCTGATGAGATTAAACTCTCATTCTGTTCATGTTTCCTTCGATGATGTGTAATGCCCCAGTACTGTTTGCAGAGAAGCAGCACCATATCATGATGCTCCCACCTTCACACTTCACTGTGGGTTTGATGTTCTTGAGATCATTCGTGCCAACCCTTTTCTTCAAAAATGACGAGCTGAAACACTTTCAGAGTTCTAGTATTTTTCATCTGACCAGTGCATTGTTCTTTTATATGCACATTTCTGTGCTTCTTTTATGACAGGAGTTTTGTGTGTGTGTGTGTGTAAGGTGTAGAAATGGAGATGATTGTGTGCAGTTTATTGTTTATTCTTCTCTGTGTAACTATCGTTCCTGCTGCTTTCAGGTCATCCTACACCACTTTTCGTTTGACTGCTAGCTTCTCTCTTATCTTCCTTATAGTTAGTCTAAGAATGTGGTGTGAAATCTTGCATGGCGCACATGTCCTGGCATAACTAGTTGTGGTTCCATGAACTTTCCACCTACACGTTATCAAACTGCTTGTACTGACAGGAATGTTTAAGGTCTTTGCTATGGCTCTGTAGTTTTTTTCCCACTTGAGTGTTGTTTAATATTGTTGTCCCTGAGAACTTTAGAAAGCTCCTTCACCTTCATTATGATTGCTACTTGTTGCATGAAACTTCCAACCAATGGCAACATCTTTTATAATGACACAACGTTCAACTTGCACAGGAGCATTTTTTTTAATGGATTTATATCTAGACCTTTTCATGTAACCTTTACAAATATATTTTATATGTAATATTTATACATGTATCTTTCTTTACCTAGTCAATTTAGTTTTATGATGAATACATGATTGTTTTTGCTCATATTTAAGTACAAATTCAAAAGACGTGGAGATATTTACTGGGAGTATATTAAATAAAAACAAAAGTGTCTGAATACTTCTCCTCACTGTATTTAAGGTGTGATGAGTACAAATTCTAACTAAAGCTAACTCTGATGGAACACTGCAATTCAACCATACTTAGGTTTAATTTTCTTATAAGCAATCAATTTGGATGACGACACAGAATAAAGACAAATCACTCACTGGCACTTTTGGTCGTCGGTTATGGTCCACCATGTCCAGCAGGGGGAACGATTCTCTTAACATATCAATACTGACCACTTTGGTAAAGCCCAAGCTAAGAGCACAGGTTAAGAAAAAAATGTGAATCCCACAAATGATTTCTTACAATATTTAGGTGGTGTAAATGTTTGTGGTGCTGGATTGTAGTACTGTGACAATGACATAAATAAGGAAGTCAGTTGGATGCACTTGGCTGTGTCTCAAGTGCACTCACAACAGTGAGATACTTTCATGTGGCATTGTGTGGCATTTACGGGGACACATAGGCTTATTGGTTAGCATGTTTGGTATATAATTCCACAGCTTTTATATGGGATTGAGGTCTTGTGAATTTACAAGTCAAAGTTGCCCGGTGTTCCATCCGGCGTATCGATCAGTCGTTAGAGCGGGTTGTCCACTAATCCACTAATCGTGGGGTTGCTGGATCGAATCCCGGCCCGGATGATCCCATGCCGAAGTGTCCTTGGGCAAGACACTGAACCCTAAGTTGCCCCCGATGGCAAGCTAGCGCCTTGCATGCAGCTCTGCTACCATTGGTGTGTGAGTGTGCTCTCATCTGTAAGTCGCTTTGGATAAAAGCGTCTGCTAAATGAATAAATGTAAATGTAAATGATCAAGTCGTAGATTTGACCCTATGTACTTTACAGCTATCGTCCCGGAACATGGTTGATTCTGGCTTGTGTTCTGTTTAAGGTGACCTCGGTTTCTGACTAAAGGCTATCCTAGTTTCACAGATTTATTATTCAAGCGTGGTACTTACTGACATTGCACAATAAGGCGCTGGTGTATGTGACTCATTTTCGGTCTGGGGAGCTTAAATCATATATAAGAACATTCCCTGCACAGTTTGCACAAATCTAATCTAATCCATGCATGAAGTCTATGACTTAATGTGTAGCAATCATGGACTCTGCCTGGGCTGTTAGATAAAGAAGAGATTCAGATATTCAAAAGGTGAGTGTTGCTACACTGGATATGATTGGCTGGACAGTAAAACAGAATCCCTTACTACTTCAGAGTGGTAACGCCTTGGTATTTCCACACAAAATGTACGTGCTTTGTATCTAATTTTAACCTATCCAACTGAGGTAGGTACTTGTTATGCAAGAAGCAGACAAAAACACAAATATCCTATGAAGTTATTTTCTTCTGAATTTACGATTAGTCTCGTAATTATTGACAAAATTATATTAGGATCCATCGATAGACAGCATCATAAATGCTTCATTACACAACAGCAAATGTCTTTTAATCTCTTTTAAAGAGAGGCACAAAGCAACAGAGAGATTATGACTGTAATTCTGTAGTAGGCTACAGGTTTAGCTGCAAACCTAAATGTGCATTTGGGATATGAAAACAGTTAACAGTAAAGAGCTAACAGTAAGCTACCAGCCAGGCACGATCACCGTCACATCACAATACATCCACCAACTGCTGTCCAGCTTGCAGGAAGTAATATGGATTGATTGTGCATGGAAACAGTAACAGGAGGGTCACATACTCAAAACCGGTAGAACCGTAGAACCATGTGGTGGGGGGCATGAAAAGATCCTATAGCAGATAACCAAACTGGCAAATTGTTATCTGAAATTTTACTTTAAAAAATAAAAAACAAAAACAACAACAAGTAGAATTCGACACCAATAGCTCCACGGAAAACAAAACTAGTCCGTCTTACTAATTTTTACCTTTGAGATTACTTTAAACATGAAGGAACCGATTACAGAAAAACTATTTCAGACATTTGACCTTGCTGTGGGTCAGGCCCTGTTTGGATCAATTCCAAAATTTTTATTCAGTTCATCTTCTGGTTACAGTGATAATTCCATAGAAATTCTACAAATGTTCAATCACTTGTTCTGGAGAAATCACGCTAACAAGTCTCTCACACGGATGGACAGACACCCGGACAACCTCAGAACATAATGGTGGAGGCCACCTAGTTGTGAATGTGTGTGATGGCCTTCAATGGACTGGCTCTGGCCTCTACTGCGACCCTGACCAGGATAAAAAACGGTTACTTAAGATGAATGAATGAATGAATACGTGTTTCTGTAGAGTATCTTTTAACATTTGTATCATTGTATCATAACCTTTGTATCATTTTTACATAAAGTAGAACCCTCCTGAGACCGTCTGATTCTGTACTGTTCTTAAAAGATCAGGTAACGCTAACAAGAACATCCTCTTAACAAGTAAGTATTTTCAGCACACAACAAGTCATGTGCTTTATCCTGCAGGAGTACGGAGATTAGAATCATATTTTTAGGATTCTATAAAACATTGCACATCCATTTAAACAACAACTTAGAAGTTGACCGATACACTACTTTTTGGAAAGTGGCAACTGTTGACATCGTGGCACGGGAACCGCTGATATTGCAGTCAACTTAGCCACAACTTTCAAAGAAGTAGACGGGAAGTGTGTTTCAGTTTCACCATCAACACGGTCATTGCACTGCGCTAAATCAGGGAGCACTGACAAGATGGATTTACTGCTTTTTTTGATCATGAGGTTGATTTGATTGAAAATATACAAAAACCAGGTGCACCATGGTGTGATGGTCTTTCGGATGAGACGTTAAACCGAAGTCCTGACTCTCTGTGGTTATTAAAAATCCCAGGACACTTATCGTAAAGAGGTGGGGTATAACCCTGGAGTATAGCCCTGGTGATATAGTCACTCTCTCCTCTCCACTAATAGCTGGTGTGTGGTTGGCGTTCCGGCGCATTATGGCTGCCATCGCATCATCCAGGTGATTGCTACGCACTAGTGTTGATTGAGGAGATCAAACCCCTCCTTACTATGTAAAGTGCTTTGAGTGTCTACAAAAGTGCTATATAAATATAACTCTAACTGTAAACAGGGTAATACTGTAACTGTGCAAAATATTCATGGAACAAAATGAAAGGATACTTTTTGGCAATGTCCAGCACTGGGCCTTGGCCTGATACCAGCACACACTTGTCATGATATTTCCTGAACATTTTCAGAGGACTATGAGACATCATGACTTGATCTTGGGATATCTGGGGGAGAGTTATTAAAGTTTACCTTAAACGTAAAGCATATTCATGTTACATTACATTCAATAAAAGAAACGAAAAATGTTCACCATCAGTATCTTACATACATTTTTTTTTGTTACTCGCAATAATTATGGATTTTTGCAGACTAATACATTAAATGTCTTGTTGACGTAAAATGTCATTCTGTCTCGTCTTCATTTTGGATGCAAACTTCTGCATTTGATGGCAATTATTGACAGGTTTCAGTTCTTGTAAAGAATGCCAGTACAGCGAATGACTGTAAGGCTCCTTAGCAGACAGAAAACGTTTCTCCTTTTGTTGGGAGATCACAGATTAAAATCTCGACGATGCTACACCTAAAGCCTAGTTCACACTACACGGTTTTAAGCCCGATTTGCAAGTCGCCGAGCTCAGATGAAAACCCTTTGATCGGAGGCAAATCGGCGAGCAATCGGGGCTCGCCGATCAGCAATCGATCGTTATGTGTGAGCTACTCAACGACTCATCAAAGAGGCTCGCTGACACATCGCCGAGGCATCACCGACACCTGACAGATATTTGCTATGCTAAATATCTGGAGCTGTCGGGCGACTCCACATCCTGTGGCATGAAAAGTGTTGTCAATGGCAATGATTTCGGCGACGAACTTCAGCCAATGAGAGAGCAAGGCATGGGGTGAAGTCACCATGAAGAAGGGAAACCTTGGCTTGTCATTACAAAACATTTTTTACTCACCTCCACCTCTTTCTGTAGCACACACAATCCATGTGTTAATCCATTCTTTCACCCACTTTCTTTGTCTTTTCGTTTTTGGGGTTTCTTCAGCACACATCATCGCGCAAACTGCTCGCACTGCTTGTTTCGTTCCTACGTCCATCTTCAGATAAACAACTCATGTTTCGTGCGTGGTTTTCACGTCATTTATCCGTGTCACTTCTCGTGTCTGTTTTCGCGATGAAACGTAGTTTTGGACTCCAGTCGGAGTTGTCAGGTGTCAGATCGTGTAGTTTGTGACCCCTTGTCACTGAGCAATCACGTAGCGTGAACACCACAACGACTTCAAGACTCCCGATTACAACACAGGACGTTTTGTAGTGTGAACAGCAGCGATCTGCCAATGTTGATAATCGTGTAGTGTGAACTAGGCTTAACTGTAGCCAGGAGCCAAGGATGCAAAAATTGGCTATGCTCTTTGGGTGGGGAGGGATGGCATTACTCTTTCCCCACTGTCAATCATAGAAGCATGGGCTTCTGTGTATAAGGAAGCTCTGATTGTGTCATGTTTCCCTTCACCCTCCCTAGTTGGTAGCGTTCATATGATTAGGAAGAGGTAGCTGGAGGGTGGGAATTGGCAGGTGAACAAATTGAAAAGAAAATGGGGTGTCGGGAATGATCTGGTTAGTATGTCAGTAATTCCAACCCAATTCTTTTTCGACCCAGTGCTAAAATGACTGTGTAATCTCTGTCTGTGATGTGTAGTGTGTTTCAGTGGTTTACTCACAGAAACCCCCAGTATGTGAGACAGCTGATCAGCTTTGTTTTGCCGAAGACAGTTCCCAGCATTTGTCACAAAAACCACCGGGACGATGAACTGGCCGTTAGAGTCCACCAGCTTGTGAAAAGCTTTCTTAGCCCCTGGGATGGGTGTCTTTCCCCGCACCAAAACCCCATCAATGTCGAACAGCAAGCCGAAACCTGGCTCGCACTGTTTAAACAGATGAAGGCATAAAAATACACACTTGCAAAAAATCTCAACAAAACATTAAAATCTCAAAATAACCGTTATACAGTGCCTTGCGAAAGTATTCGGCCCACTTGAACTGTTCAACCTTTTGCTACGTTTCAGGCCTCAAACATAAAGATATAAAACTGTAATTTTTGTGAAGAATCAACAACAGGTGAGACACAATCATGAAGTGGAACGAAATTTATTGGATATTTCAAACTTTTTCAACAAATAAAAAACTGAAAATTATTCAAGAGGGCCGAATACTTTCGCAAGGCACTGTAGCTACAACTAAACATATAATGTATCCCTTTAAAATTCTTTTCATGAATTACATGAAATGTAGCCCATGTAAAATACTATTCAAGTTTATTTTCCATGCATCATGTGCCATTCTATTTATGTAATTCATTCATCACAGCTGCAATGTCTATTTACGTCTTTAAGTTTATAAAAGAATAGTTTTAGGGCGGCTGTGGCTCAGTCGGTAGAGCGGGTTGTCCACTAATCCACTAACCGTGGGGTTGGCGGTTCGAATCCCGGCCCGGGTGATCCCATGGCGAAGTGTCCTTGGGCAAGACACTGAACCCTAAGTTGCCCCCAATGGCAAGCTAGCACCTTGCATGGCAGCTCTGCTACCATTGGTGTGTGAATGTGCTCTCTTTAGTAAGTCGCTTGTAAATGTAAAAATGATATTTCTGTAAAGCTGCTTTGAGACAGTGTACCATTGTAAAAAGCGCTATACAAATTGATTAATTGAAATTTTAGTTATAATAATTAATGCTGCTGTTAGACGGATTGGCAGTACAAACCCTGTTCAATAAGATCCTTATTTATGCAAAGCTTCTATATAGAGTGGCTTAAAGTTGGGTATCACTATTTAAGACCTGTGCTGTACTTTTTCTAAATCACTTGTGTAAGCGTGGACTTGCTTGTTACAGCTTTTCCCACCAATCTGATACTATATGCACATTTTATTGAGCGGATGTTGATTACTGTAGCATCTGGGCTTTTCCCCAAGGACCAATGAAGTTTTTTCCTGGATAAAAGAGCAAATATGTCAGCAGATGAGTGCTGTGTGAACAGTTACAGTGTGTTGAGTTAGCAAATGTAGGTGTGTGTGAGTGTGTTTAACTGCGTGAATGACCTGATTTTTATTTATTCAGTATTGATGCATGGAAGGGACATAACACAACAGAGCACTAAAGTTTAAAAGTATATTCTTAATACAACTTGCTGTCTATTTAATAGTATGTAATAGATCTGTAGGAAGCTTCCTTTAATATTTTTAGTTAGCGTGCAAAAACGCTAACTAATGTAGGCTTCTTGTGCTAATTGAACATTTCATAACAATGTGTCATACATTCAAGAGCTTGTGCCCTCCACTAATATTGGCACCCTTGGGAAATGTGAGCAAAGAAGTCTGTGACAAAGTATCTTTATTGTTTAACCTTTTGATCATTTGTTAAAAAAATTAAAATTCACAAATATACTCTGCTCTCATGGATATCGAACAATTGCAAACACAGCACAGGTTTATCAAAAAAACAAAACAACCTTTGTTGAATATAAAAGTGTGCAACAATTATTGGCAGCCTTTTAGTCAATACTCTGTGCTACCTCCCTTTGCCAAGATAACAGCCACCTCCATATTTAACCGTGGGCATGAGGTACGTTTCCATATGGCTACCTCTCTGTGTGCTCGAAAACTGGTGTTTATCACCAAAAAGCTCTATTTTGGTTTCATCGGGCCCATTTGACGTTCCAGTAGTGTCTGGAACACTGAACATGCTCGAGTTTGTTTTTAGATGAGAGTAGAGGCTTTTTTCTTCAAACCCTTCCAAACAACTTGTGGTGATGTAGGAGACTTCAGATTGTAGCTTTGGAGACTTTCTGACCTCAAGACACAACTAACTTCTGCAATTCTCCAGCTGTGATCCTTGGAGATTTTTTGGCCACTCGAACCGTCCTCTTCACAGTGTAATGAGACGATATAGATACACGTCCAATTCCAGGTTGATTCATAACATTTCCAGTTATTGGAAAAAAGATATTGGAACATGTGACTGACAGATGTTTCTTGTTGCTCAGGTGTGCCCTGTTAGATTGACTGTTTAAACAATCAATAGATCTGAATGTCTCCTCATGGTTTGAGCCCTGGGTTTTGCCTGTGAAGACTGCATTTGCTGTTAAAAAAAAGTATAAACCAAAAAGGATAAACCAACATGAAGACCAGAGAGCTGTAATTGTACAAAAAAAGGCCATTTGAAGCTGAGAAAAAAGGGAACATCTATCAGCACCATTGCACAAGAATTGGGCATAGCCAATACAACAATTTGAAATGTCCTGAAAAAGAAAGAAACCACTGGTCTAGTAACAACCAGACATGGAACAGGTCAGCCAAGGAAAACAACAGCAGTTCATGACAGGAACATTGTGAGAGCTGTGAAGAAACCCCCCCGCCCCCCCCAAAACAACAGTCATTGACATCACCAACAACCTCCACAGGGTAGGGGTGAATATATCACAATCCACTGCTCAAAGAAGAAGACTTTAAGAGAAGAAATATAGACACCAAACAAGCCGCAAAAGCTCTGGAACCAAGATTATCCTCTATCAAAGTGATGGAAAGTGTGGAGCAAGAAAGGATCTGCTCATGATCCAAAACATACGAGCTCATATCTCAAGCATAGTGGAGGTAATGTGATGGATTGGGCTTGTATGGGTGCTTCTGGAACAGGCTCACAAATCTTTATTAATAATGTAACTCATGATGGTAGCAGCAGAATAAATTCAGAAGTCAGAAACGCACAGAATACAGAAACAATGTCTGCCAATTTACAGAGAAATGCATCCAAATGAATCAGGAGGAACTTCATCATGCAGCAAGACAATGACCCAAAACACGCTGGCAACAAAGCAAAGGATTTTATCAGGGGGAAAAAGTTTTATCACCAGACCTTAACCCAACTGAGGAGACTGAAAGGAGAACCAAATATTAAGTGTGATTTACTTTCATTTACTTTAAAACTGTCTGTTCCTATATTGTGCTCACCTAAACATTGGGTGGTCTCCCACCAAAGATGCCATGTTGCAAGTTGTTTAATCACATTTAGATATAAATATCAGGACATCTGAAAGAGAGCTGAAACTCTGATCTATTCATCTTTTGATATCAACCACAAATGTCTTCAATTTATAGCAAAAACAAAAGAACCAGCCTTGCTGTTCCAATAGATTCAGAGAGAATTGTGTATATTTTATGCCGTATGATGTTGACTGGCATTACATAGATCATTCATGTCAATATATGACACAAACTGTCTTCAAGGATTCCACAACCACACCTGGGATGTTTTCATGGGTGTAACCATGCATTCTTTGGGTGGGTCATTCCCCCCCCCCCCCCAATGTTGAGGAAATACCAATCTGTCCCCCAATATACAGAACATAATATTTTCTATATGTCCCCATTTAATGAACCCTGCCAACGGATCTGTCTTTCCTTCATCTATTTTATTTTATGTCTATTCCTTTTTAATATATTTCTGTTTGTTAAGGAAAATCGGTGTGACCCCCTCCAGTTGTACACGTGGTTGCGCCCAGACTCAACACAATTTTGTTGATATATTTGATCAGCTCAGTCTGTAAGAAATGGAGACAGCAGACAAGTGTAGAAAAGTGCAGCAGAACATTTGAGCTTTTTTTCAGACAGTAAGTAACTAGATCCCTAAATAGTAGTAACCTTAGCTTAGTATAGAAGGCATCATACCATGGCTTGCTTTGTTCTTAAGAACGTCAATTAACTGTTGATTATTTGCACACCCACAAAGTAGGCTAGACTAACATCAGCTCCAGTTTGTGACCATTAACGTTACATTCACTTGCATTTCCCTCCGCCGAGTTCGTTGGACCACCCCAATTTCCATACCATGGTTACGCCCTTAGATGTTTTGCATAACTCGACAGCAGAAGCGTGGAGAGCCAGCTCAGTGACAGTCAGGGTGTTGGTATGGGATCAGCTGATACTCAGAGCTCACGGGCAATCAAGTAATTACTCAGACTGAAAATTAAAATGTATATGACACAAATATTCTGCCTTGTGACAAAAGACAAAAATGTAGACTTGAACAAGCTTTTCTTATTCACGCATAACATTAATGACCCAAAATAACCCCAACCCTCAGACAAAAACAATTAGGGTATATTATCTAATGTTTATATATATATGATAAAAGAAGCTTTATAATTCCTACATGTTCTCTCCATTTAATGCCCAGGCATTTTGGTTTGCCATTATGAGGCATCCTTTTCCATCATCATCATCATCATCAGTCCCCTATGGGATTGAACGTTTACATTACAGAGTCTCTACTCCATTTACTGTGATATAGGTCCATTCACAACAAAACAGCTGCATAATGGGATCTGCTGTGAAACATCCCATTATGTCAACATATTTGTAAGTGCTAATGCCTGTAGCATTGCCATGTTAGCCTGTAGCACACAGCCTATAGGAATGCGTTACCTTTCTATTGGGCGATGGGGAACCGCACGTCGACCTCCTCCGGGATTGTTGCCGGGCAACCAGGCTGCTCGCGGTCCTCAAAACCAAACCGAAAGCCCTCATTTCACCGAGACACACGACAATTGCCTCTGTTCGTGCCCGGTCGGTTCAGTGTCTCCATGAAGCTTTTGTAGAGGAGAGAACGTGACGCCAGAGGAGGAGGAGGAGATACCCCGAAATTCACTCACCACGCTAATTTGTTACCAACTGTCACCCATAGAGGCCGCTATGGCTGCGTCAGCGTTGCGTAGCGGCGTGGAATCAAAACAACAACAAACAACGCGCACGCGCAGTTCAGTATAGAATGCAGTCGTGATGGGAAGTTCGGATCATTTTACTGACTCGGATTTTTGAATCTCGTTCAGCAAAATGCACGCATCTTTTTACCAAGTCATTTCAGCAGAACAGAATTAAAATCTCTCTCTCGCTCTCTGTGACAACTCGTTGTGCCGGAGTCATTCAAAATCAGTCATGAGCGACACATCACCAGAACACAGCACAGGAAGCTGTTACGAGGGAGGACAAATTTGAACTGTACACAAACGAGACGAAATTAAATTATAAAAATTTATTTATTATTAATTTTTTCACATTTTTTTGATGACCTGTTTTTAAATCTATCGTTTTTGGTACCTGATTTTTCCTAAGCAAAAATTTCAAGACCTGAATTTCAGGTAGTTCATTTCAATGTACTGTGACATAGTGAAGCAGAGCATGATCAGTTTACAGTATTCCAGCATGATAACGACCCCAAACACACCTCCAAGCCTTGCTAAAGAAGCTGAGGGTGAAGGTGATGGACTGGCGAAGCATGTCTCCAGACCTTAACCCTATTGAGCATCTGTGGGGCATCCTCAAACGGAAGGTGGAGGAGCACAAGGTCTCTAACATCCACCAGCTCTGTGATGTCATCATGGAGGAGTGGAAGAGGACTCCAGTGGCAACCTGTGAAGCTCTGGTGAACTTCATGGCCAAGAGTGTTAAGGCAGTGCTGGAAAATAATGGTACCCACACAAAATATTGACACTTTAGGCCCAATTTGTACATTTTCACTTAGGGGTGTACTCACTTTTGTTGCCAGTGGTTTAGACATTAATGTCTGTGTTCAGTTATTCTGAGGGGACAGTAAATTTACACTGTTACACAAGTTGTAAACTCACTACTTTACATTGTAGCACAGTGTCATTTCTTCAGTGTTATCACAAGAAAAGATATCATCAAATATTTACACAAATGTGAGGGGTGTACTCACTTTTGTGAGATACTGTATACATATTATTTACACACATTATATAGGCTATAGGTTATATAGACTATAGGTCCTCAAAATACAGTACATCACATCACAACCATTGTGGCACAGTTAAGTCTATTGAGAAGGTAAAAAAAACCCCAGCAAAAACCTTATTTATGACAAATAGAGGTAAAGTGCTACTTCAGGTTCTAATTGTTAGTCATTCATTTTGTATGCTCGCACTGTAATATAAAATGAAAGCTGCAAGCAGCATTTTTGGAAAACATTTGTAGGAGGAATGGTGAAAAAAAAAAACAGTTTTTAAACAAAATCCAAGATGGCCAAAAATCTAATTACGAAACTGAGGTCATAGGATCAAGTGTACTCTAGAAATCTAGGGACACTTGGCCTTGAAATTTTGGCCACACGTTTCTAAAGTTATGGGCATAAACATACTTTGGGAGCTTGGGACCCAGATTTGGTGTATTTGTAGCTGAATGTGTACTGAAGCCGTGTGTCAAATTTCACAACCTTTTACCATATGGTTCTATGGTCTGCCGTAGACCCCCTAGGCAGAATAACAATAATAAGCAGAATCCGTAGATAAACAATAGGTGCCTTGCATCATTGGTGCTCGGCCCCTGAAAAGCCAAAGAACAATAGGATGCTTACACACATTTGGTGCTTGGCCCACTAAAAAAAAAAAAAAAAAACACAAAAAGCAGCACACAGCTCCAGGTCACAAACTGTTTCCTCCAGTCCTTTCAATGAACTGGGAAAAGACCTCAATGTAAAAACAGACTATGAAGCCAAGTAAATACAAAATCAACCAATTGTATAGAAAAATTTTACTGGTCCAAAAAAAAATGTAAGCACTGTATACAAAACATATTTACAAATAACTGTTGCTTATGCTCAACAGCATATTTCACAAAAACACACTATTTGGCCAAAATTATGCAGACACCGGAACACCACAACCAATATTTGGTCTTCTCCAAACGGTCACCACAAAGTTGGAAGCCACAAAGTGAGCTCCATAAAGACATGGTTTGACAAAGCTTGTGAAGAACTCGAGTGGCCTGCACAGAGCTCCGATCTCAACCCCATTGAACACCTTTGAGATGAACTGGAACACCAACTGCATCACAGACATCCTCACCAAACATCAGTGCCTGGCCTCACTAATGCTCTTGTGGATGAATGGGGACAAAACCCCACAACCACATTCCAAAATCTAGTGGAAAGCCTTCGCAGAATAGTGGAGGTTATTACAACAGCAAAGGGAGACTAAATCTGGAATGGGGTGTTCAATATGGGTGTGATGGTCAGGTGTCCAACTTTTTGGCCATATAGAGTGTTTCACATTTGGAAATGGCTGGTATAATCACATCATAAAAACACTCCTCTCAAACAGAAATGTCAAATGTATTGGCATATATGAGCCTCTGCAATGCATCTTACCAGTTTTGTGGTTAGTTATGTGCACATCAAAATGGATTCATGGGTTCCAGTTTTTGAATGACACACATTTACCCTTAATCCCCTGAACCCCCTCAAAAGAATTAAACGCATGAACTTCCTTGATGGTAAAAATCCTGATTTCCATACACGAAGACGGTATTGTTACAAGCCGAGTAATGCTTTAGCTTCTTCACTTTGTGCCATTAAGCTCTCGCTGGCGTACTTCTGGAGCAGCTCCATCTTCTTTCTTCTGACCAAGGCTTCTTCAATCTGTGGTGAATCAATTTAATCATTAAAGTGCAGGCTTCATTTTTTTTTAGCTCAAATTAGAAGAAATGGTCCATGAATAGTTGACAAAACAATTGTAGATTTTCTAATGCTGTGATTAAAATTGATTGACAGATTATCGTATATAGACAAATTGAACTTTGTTAATATGATCTGTGCCATTTCACTGAATGCTTGATAGTGCTGCAGTATGTGTAAAACCAAATAAAATGAACTATTTGTGCCTTTTCACAATTAATTATTTAGGCCAAATTATTGAATATTTTGTATGCAACTGTGCAGCCCTGACCAACGCACCCCTAATTCTACAGCGATACATTCTGTTTGATGTGTTATGACATGCAGTTTCTCACCTCTTTCTGTGATGGCACAGGTACATGAGCAATAAACGTTTGTGCTCCATCCTCCCCCTCCATCGGTTCCCGCATCTCATCATCAAACTACAAATATATATATAAAAAAAAAAAAAAAAAGAATACAAGTTAGAACAAAGAACACTCAGTGACTAACATTGTCTAATAATAACCAATTTAATAAATCAATAATTTTGAAGAACTTGATTAGATAGTCAATGATAATGATAAGAATTGGGGGCGACGGGGGTGGGGGGGGGTCCGGACTGGTTGTACAGCAGACCAAGCTTTCTGGCTGCTATGCTTTCTTCCAGAAATTTGAACAGTGCATGCCCACAATCCAGCATAGTAGCAGTCATGACACACCCACAAGGTACAAACTGAATTTTCGGCATCAGAGTTAACGGGATCAGATATATGGTGCCATTACCTCATCATCTTTGACAGCATATATGTGTTCCTCCTCTTCTTCCACCTCCTTTGCCCCAACACCCCCAGCCAAACGAGCCTCCTTTTCTGCTTTCCACTTCTCAACAGCCTCTGCTATTGCTGAGAGAAAATAAATAAAAACAACAGATCATTACTTCAAGAACGTACAGTGTCATTTGAAAAAATAAGTACACCCCATGGAAATTGTTGACTTTTTTTAAATACATATTTGGACAAGCAAACATTTGATCCTTTTTGAAACAGTGCCTATTAATAAAAGGTGACACACTATCAAATGATACATACAGTGGTGTGAAAAAGTGTTTGCCCCCTTCCTTATTTCCTGTTCCTTTGCATGTTTGTCACACTTAAGTGTTTCGGAACATCAAACCAATTTAAACAATAGTCAAGGACAACACAAGTAAACACAAAATGCAATTTGTAAATGAAGGTGTTTATTATTAAAGGTGAAAAAAAATCCAAACCATCATGGCCCTGTGTGAAAAAGTGATTGCCCCCCCTGTTATAACATACTATAACTGTGGTTGTCCACACCTGAGTTCAATTTCTCTAGCCACAACAG
>JAFFST010053210.1:253155-275105 GCA_022414735.1 Noturus placidus
GCAATTTAATAAAATTTTTAATCGAAATCTGCAGGAGCCTCCAGCTTCGCGTCCTACTCCATTCGAACCCCTAAAGTAAACATTTTAAACAGTGATGGGACATGTGCAACATTTTTTAACAGGACGTTTTCTGCAGCTGAATATAAAATGGCAGTTTCTTTGGAATGTATGCACAACTTGGATACAAAACACCATTGTGCTGCTCCCTATATAGCAAGAATATAAAGCACATGTATATTATCTACCTCTGGCTGGCCAAGAGAAGGAGAAAATACACATGCATCAGCAACAAGAAAACATTGCTAAAGTGTATATATATATATATATATATATACACACATACACATACATATACACACACACACACACACACACGTTTTGATTCCTCAACATTTGGTGAAAGGGGCTGTTTGTGTACATTTTTGGCAGAACTATTCCAGCCAAAACTTTTAACAGAACAAATTCCTTGCAGAACACTCCATCTAAAAGTTTTTTTTTTTATATGCAACATGCCCTACCTTGTTTCTCATATTCTTGTTCCAAGGGCACTAACACACCGTCGTCCTCATCTCGGTAGCCATAATACTCAGCATCGATGTCCTTCATTAGTTCACCCCTTGTTTTTCTGGGTGGTGGTACAGCTATAAAAAGCATCATAAGGTAAATGACACACGGTCCAGAGACTTGTAATAGAAAATGGACACGTTTAAGATTTTATGCTCATCATGAAAAATTTTACTCACGTTCTTTTTCAAATAGCTCTCTGACTCCAGGTAGTTCTTTTGCGGCACCAAAATATTTGTAGCCTCTGTTTCCTGGCACTTCTTTGCCCTCGTGATCCAGCATCTTAGGCCCGACTCTCTAATGCATGTGCAAACGAAATTCAGTACAACATACAGGAAATGTTCCAAAGTAACTACTAATCATTATGTAGTTAGCTATAGCCTTATATAGAATTGTACTAGGAATTCTTCTATTTGTTCATGTAGGGTGGATTTAGAATATTTACTGCATAGTCAGGGCCTCCCAGTTCTTTGATTCGAACCTCCCAGTGGCCCTTCTCACGGAGAAGCTTGTTAATTTCATCATTCATGTCTCGGATCTTGAATTCCCCTAATCCAGCTGATTCATGAAAAGACATGAGCATTATATAGTTTCATCTGTAATGGTGAAATGTTACGGCTATGACTGAACAACATAGCAATAAATATACAGTATACATTTCCTTGTATTTACATCTAGATGTGTTAAACAACTTAGAACATGACACCTTTTGTCTGAACACACCCATTTTTAAAGTGATCAAAAATAATGGAACAAACGACTGACAGGTGTTTCTTGGTGCCCAGGTGGCCCTGTTAAATTGATTGTTTAATGAATTTGTAGCTCTGAATGTCTACTCAAGGTTTGAGCCTTGGTTTTCGCCTGTGAAGACTGTATTTGTTGTTAAAAAGGATAACCCAACATGAAGACCAGAGAGCTGTCTATGGGAGAAAAGCAAGCAACTCTGAAGCCAAGAGAAGAGGGAAAAATTGATCAGCACCAATGCACAAGCACTGGGCATAGCCAATACAACAATTTTAAAGGTCCTGAAATAAATGTTGTGGTACCAACAACCCGACATGAAACAGGCCAGACAAGGAAAACAACAGCAAATGATGACAAACATGAGAGCTGAGAAGAAAACCCTCCAAAACAACAGTCAGTGACATCAACAACCTTCACATGGTAGGGGTGAAGGTGTCACAGTCCACGGCTCGAAGAAGACTTCAAGAGCAGAAATATAGAGGCCATACCACAAGATGCAAACCAGTCATCAGCGGTAAGAATTAGAACGCCAGATTGGAATTTGCAAAGAAATACAGAGATTAACCACAAAAATTCTGGAACCAAGATGAACCTCGATCAAAGTGATGGAAAGGCCAATTTGTGAAGAAAGAAAGGATCTGCTCATGATCCAAATCATACAAGCACATCTGTGAAACATGGTGGAGGTAGTGTCATGGCTTGGGTTTGTATGACTTCTTCTGGAACAGGTTTGCTAATCTTTATTGATGGTGAACAAGCATGTGACACTCTGCCTGTATAACCTAATTACACAATTTGCATCATTTTCAAATTTTATTATAATTAATATTCAAAAGTAAATTTGCTGTTTGTTTAATTCCAGGTTTTAGTCGCTGAGAATACATCCAACACTTTTTTTTTTAGCTGACCCATGTGTGGTGGTATGATGAAGGAAGTGAGCACTGAATGCATGTCATATATAGCAAGACTTTATTTTCACAATTAGTTAAAGTATGTGTTAATTGTATAATTAAATCGAAATAATTGATTAACATTCGCAGCACATACGTAGCTCCTGAGCCGCTGTATGATAAAGTACATACCGTTCTGAATTTGTGCCACCTTCTTTGAAATCTCACTGATGATCTACAAGAAGAGTCAAGAGTCAACGTTTTAATGAACAGAAATGTTGTATGTACAGTAAGTGTGCACAGTGATACAGACACCGGACTGCTGGGGTGCACTGATTTCTGAGTACAAGATAAAAGTTCTTATTGCAAATTTGAAAAGGCTGAAATAATTGGAAAGTTAGATGGGCATGCGACTAATATTTTAAAGCAGAACAACACAGGATAGAATTTGCTATAAAACGATACAAGATAGAAGATTACATGATTTAAAATAAACAGATTTTCAACAAACTGCTGAGTTTACAACACGAATATGAACAGGACATTCTGAATCAATTAAATAATAAATATTTTTAAAAATAATTAAAAAAATAAATGGCTTGGCAAAATTATTTCTGCCTAAACATGGCCAATGCCCAGAGACACGTTATAGAGTCCTAATTAAATACGTGCAATAAAAGTTCTCTTACCTGCCGTCTCCACTTCTCTGCTTTAGGCAACTCGTTGCATTCTGAGGCAAGATATGGCCGTCTTTCCTGTAATTGTCCCGCAAAGCAGTAAAATAGTTAATATGATTGCTACAATAATTTGATCCAATTACAGTGCTTTTAACAATTATGACATAACAAAGCAGGTTACTAGAAAAAAAAAAATACATAGATTTTGATCCCTAGTGACTGTGTCGAGGAAAACTCCCTGAGATGACATGAGAAAGAAATCTCAAGAGGAATCTGTCTCAAAACGAAGAACGCTTTCTTCTGCATTACATTTACATTTATTCATTTAGCAGACGCTTTTATCCAAAGCGACTTACAGATGAGACACACTCACACACCAATGCTAGCAGAGCTGCATGCAAGGTGTTAGCTTGCCATCGGGGGCAACTTAGGGTTCAGTGTCTTGCCCAAGGACACTTCGGCATGGGATCACCCGGGCCGGGATTCGAACCACCAATCCTACGATTAGTGGATTAGTGGACAACCCGCTCTACCAACTGAGCCACAGCCGCCCCGTGTGTGCATGACCCTGGATACTGGGATTATAAATCATTAGAGTATAATGATTAAATCAAATACAACACATAATTAAACAATTACCTTCACTTTCCCTTCTTCTAGTTGAGCTTGACGAAACCTGGCCAAGGCCGTCCTGCAGAGGACAAAACAAAGAAGGCTTAAACAAGTGCTAACAACTAGTAATGAGTAAATTCTTCAACAACATAACTACATTAAAATGAACCAGACACTCACATATATACATATACATATATATATATATATATATATATATATATATATATATAGATATTGGATATAGAAATACAACACAAGTCAATACTTACATGGCCTTTTCTGCGTTTCGAGCCTGTTTTTATAAAACACATTATTATTATTATTATTATTATTACAACATGGTATTACGTTAAGCTAACTAGCTAGCTCACCAAGCATGAGATATGGGTTTCTTTAGATAGAAATTCAAGTGAATTACGAGTACCTAAGACCTCAAAACTTTTAAAAATGTGGTCATTATTGAGTTTTATACATATACATATACATATACATATATAAAACCCATTTATCAGTTGTATATAATCGTATGCTTACCATGGTTGGGTTTCAGAGCAGACACCTATAAGTATGAGCGCGATGACGCCGACAGATGACGCAGCCAACCACTTCTGTGGCGCAGAAATATGACGCAGGGAGACGTCATGACGTTGAAATAGGACAAGGCTGTTTAACGTATTTAGTCGTACACATGGGCGTAACCACGCACTCTTTGGGGTGGAGGAAATACCAATCTGTCCCCATATTTTCTATATGTTCCGCTTTAACTTTCCCTGGATCTGTCTTTTCTTCAGCTACTCTATTTATTTTATTGGCCTATTTATTTATGTCTATTCTTTTTTAATATATTCAGGTTTGTTAAGGAAAATCAGCGCTTGGGTAAGCGCTTGGACCCCCCCCCCATTATCCACACCATGGTTACACCCTTGCAGTCGTACATCAGTGTGTAGCCAAATGAAGTACATTTCAGAATTTTATACAGAAATTCTTATTTATTTATTTATACGATATTGTATCGCCGTTTTGTGGCACAAAAATGCCTTTATAAATATATTTTTATACAGAATTTCCTATTTATTATTTATTTATTTAATTAATTATTTATTCGATATTGTATCGCCATCTTGTGGCACAAGACTGCCATTATAAATCCATTTTTATACAGAATTTCCTATTTATTTAGTTAGTTATTCGATATTGTATCGCCATCTTGTGGCACAAGACTGCCATTATAAATCTATTTTTATACAGAATTTCCTATTTATTTAGTTAGTTATTCGATATTGTATCGCCATCTTGTGGTACAAGACTGCCATTATAAATGTATAGTTTCCATTCCGAGAATTACTGCATTGAAGACCTATTTAAAGAACGTTTAATTAATAATTTAATACTGTGTTCATATTCTTTAAGAGATTTGTGCTGAGAGTTTTGATTCTCTTTCAATTTTTTTTTAAATCTGGTGAAATGCGGCTGCTGCAAGAAAGAAATAAAATCCTATATACCTTTTAATTGTGGTTTTCTACTATGATTATTACTCAATCTGTTCATTCCGAATTTTAGAAAACATTGCTTGTGAATTTGGAAAAGATTGAAGATTTTCTTAACCCTGTTATTATTACTGCATACAATGGTAAGATGTTACTTAGGCCAACATTTTAATATGTAGGCAGTTTTGCTTAGTTTATTTAGAATGTCAGTAATTAATATGGATATGATTTCTTTAAAATGCTGTTATTGGAAATGTGATTTATCGATGCCATTAATAAGTATGCTACAAATAAATAACGTGAATAAATGTAAAAGCCATAACCAATGAAAACATCTTTTAAAAAATATTTTTAGTCAGTCTTGACAAAAGGCCACCCTTATTCAAAATATGATAGAAATATTCTTCTTTCATATATAGATAGTTAACACTGAGGAGTTCAAAAACATATCATGTCTTGGGGTATTAGTTTAATAAAATGGCAAGAAATCTTAGAAGTTGCAAATGGTACAAATATATCTAAAACTATACGTGAGTATTACAAGTGTATGGCAATTTATGCAAGGCACCGTAAAAACCATGATAGAATTGATTTTAATAGAATTTATTATTCGAATATAATTCATTTGAATAAACTACACACTGAATATATTGTGGCTATGTAACTGAACCAAGAATAAGTGGTCTCTTGGAACCCATAACTTCTAATGGAAACCAGTAGGCCAAATTGCTTTAATTGAAACAATAGTTTTTACAAAATGTTTGTTACATCAAAAAACACCTATTACTCAAACCACATATTTTACTTACTGATCAGTATACAAATGCATTTGTCATCATTATTCCTACCATGCTGGGATTGATCTTCATTCTATATACAAGCCTCTCTCACAGTGTAATTGAGCCAGAATGAATAATTCATGTATTCTGTGCATGAACTCAACACAGGGCTTTCTAAAGAAGAGAAAGTGTTGACAAGCTAAAGGTCCACTTGCAGGTGTGGAGAATAGGTCTTCAAGCTTGGTGAGGGCAGACAAGACTTTGACCCCTAAAGGCTACTAATGTTCCAGCTTTTAATTTTAATGAAGGACAGCAACACAGCCAGTTTCTCTATACAGACAAAAAGCTGAGGGGGGTTTCTGGCAGAGTTTTGGTTACACTCTGATGGCTCATCAGTGCACTGTGTAAATATATCATTGTCATGTGACAGTGTTAGTGTGTGAGCATCATGTAAAGAGCAAAGAAAAGCATTAGGTATTATCTGAATTTAAAAAGCAATGACACAACAAATCCAGGCCTTTGTATATTAATTCATAAATAAACACACAAGTATGTAATTAAACAAGCAAATAAATAAACATTTTACTTACATGAACGAAAATTATATATCATCTAATCTGCTTACAGAACCATTTTCGAGTGTTTTTCTTTTAGTGCTCAGCACATTGGATTTGAAATGTGAGATTGATGTGATTTTTCCATAAGGATATGATCGTTTACAAATATTAGTACTGTCCTTGCAGTCTATAAGGTAGGAGAATGTTTTCACCAGGTAGACATGTCTAGCATTTTCATTCACTAATATAGAGGTTTTCAAAGAGGGGCCGCCAGGGGGCGCCCTGGGCCTCAACAATTTCGTGTGATAAATAAATAAATAAATTATATATATATATATATATATATATATAGTTCCTAATGTCGTGTAAAGATGTACATTACATTACAGGGCCTTGCCCTGGAAAAGTTTGGGAAACCCTGAATCATGTCTACTTTGTATGCTGGCATAGAGACAACAGTCTCTGAAAAGTCCCTTATTTTGTACTAATTTAAAGAGAGATCACCTGGCCCCTTGACATACAAGGAACCATAATTATGTTCATTGGCCAGGATAATCAGAGTTAAGTAATACATGGTGGAGATAAGTGTCTCTTCAATTCAGGATTAATGTTAGAGTTATATCATGATAATATTGCAGACTTTTGAGGCCAAATTAAAGTGGACAATCATCAAGTGGACTTCAGCCAAGAACAGGAACTCAATAGTCACCAAAATTCTTGTTGCATCCTAATTCGCCTACATATATGATACACTAAAAGTATGTACTATTTTTGTGAAGAAAAAGGACATACTTTTGACTGTGTAGCAAAAGTACATACATTCCATGTAATGGAAAATAACATTTTTGCCTAATTACGCACTCTGTCACCGTAAACACGCCCCTTGTTGCATTTCAGCTTCTCTTCATTATTAATTCATACTATATATTTTAATTTACCATTCCCTAGATTTAACATTTAAGTTTAACATTTATGCTCTTACATTTAAATGCTGAAGACGCGTGTCACACTCATCCGCCATGTTTACAGGCTGAATTCAGCGAAGCAAATGGTCACCAAACTCCTTTTCCCTTGCACAATGAGTTGTGGACAATATTAGTTGAAAAGTGTTAACGGATCCCCACTTCGAAAATCTAGCCAAAGTATTATACCATCCAGGTACCTCTGGTATACTCCATCCATCCATCCATCCATCTTCAACCACTTACTTGACCTTTTCAGGGTCATGGGGAACCTGGAGTCTATCCCAGGAGGCATCGGGCACAAGGCGGGGTACACCTCGGACAGGGTGCCAGTCCATCATAGGGCACAATCACATACACACTCACATTCAAACGGACACTTTAGACACACCAATCAGCCTAACATGCATGTCTTTGGACTGGGGGAGGAAACCCGGAGTACCCGGAGGAAACCCCCGACACACGGGGAGAACATGCAAACTCCGCACACACATGGCCCTGGCGGGACTCGAACCCTGAAGGTGTGAGGCGAACATGCTAACCACTAAGCCACCGTGCGCCCCTCTCTGGTATACTCATTTCAACATAATACGATTTGGGACACACTAATTCTCATTTCGGATACTATTTAGGGTGGATAGCAGGCGAATTGAGACGTAGCATCTGTGTAAATTCTAGAGAAAATCTCGGCAGTTTGTGGAATACATAAACCAGCGCAACTTGAGGCAAACAACCATGTCTGGGTCAAAGTTGCTGACATCACAGGGATTTTTTCCCCATTTTGGTTTGATGTGAAGCTCTTGACCTGTATTTGCATGATTTTATGCATTGCACTGCTGCCACCTGATTGGCTGATTGGATAACAGGTATAAAGGTGTTCCTAATAAAATGGATGGTAATTGTACTGTATATCAAGAATGAATATTTTGTTTGTTTGTTCTCAAAACAGTGTGCACACTTTGGAGCTGCCGTTGCGTTGGTGTGCACTTGGAGCGAGCTGCCCGTTGGCACTGACTGTCCTGCCAGCTGCAGCTGTTTTCTTCTGTGCTTCCAGTCCAAGGTGAAGCCTCTGGAGCTCCTCAGTAACTGCAGCCATTTCTGACGTTCTTGTTTGCAGAGCTTCACTCGTCTTCTCAAGGTTGACCGTCAGATCGTGGAGCTCCTTGTCTTTAAGGTGACATTTGTGTTCCAAGTTAAGCACTTTCTGATGCAGCCTGGCAGCCAGAACCCGGGCAGATTGCAACTACGGGATGGAAAGGTTCAAATAAAAATTACAGCAAGATATTGCTACAAATTGCTTTTCTCGATTTCTTGTTAATAGAATGAAAGTTAACAGATTGTTAAAGATGAAGGCTATTCAAACCACCCAGTATGTATTTCAAAATAGCTGCCAGCAAAATTGCAAACAGGAGTATGGTATTTTAGTCATTATAAACACCAGCATTCTTAATATAAAGTACAGAACAGGAGCACAAATTTAAATATACTATATAATATAACTTGTAATGTTTACAGTTAGCAACATTCATGATATCATATCACAAGACTTTAAAAACACAAATATTTTTAAAAACATGTTTTACAATTTTGACCACTATATTTATTTCTGTTGAGGTTTGCTGAAGAAATGCTGGCAAAAATCGAGGACTTGATCAGTCCAGTCATAGTACTCATCCTACCCACAATACCTTTGAAAAACGTCTTGTGACATTAGTATTGCACCATGTATAGAAATGTATCATATCTCTGACCTCTACTGTCATGCTGCTTCTCTTTTATGGCGGCTGAATCTTTGCAAACTGTACATGTATATATATATATATATATATATATCTGAGTACAGAGAAAAAATGTGGAGATTTTTCTATATAAAAAAAAATATTTACAAGGAGGATAATAAAATCACTCGCATGCACTGGATCACTGCAGAAATATCTTGAATATAGGCAAATGTATCTAATATTTTTATTATGACTATTATAAATCAAATATATTTTTATTGACCCTGTTTTTCTTTTTTAAATGTTTTTACTCAAACTGTCTTATTGTACAGGCAGATAACTTTTCTTACTTCTAGAAATAATTAAAATGAGAAAAAAAATGTGCTAATAGAACAGTAATATTCAAACGTGACATTAGGACAAATGACTATAAATAGGTTTAAGAATCATATATTAGGTTTATTCTTATCTGATAATACACTGGATTACATTCAAGATATTTTCTGCAGGAGAACTGTGGCATAACCTAGCAATATTTCCTGATCAAATTCTCAAAATGATTATTAAAAAGTGGAACTTCATTTGATGCTGTTTTAAAGGCAAAGGGCTATCACACCAATTATCATTATTATTTCTTCTTCTAATTATATTATTATTACTGGTTCAGTCTTTTGCTGTTTGTTACTCTTTATAAGCATTTATTTATATTTAGGATCTTTTCATTTCATTATTTTCTGAAAGCAAATACTTAATAGAGATACATTAGAGAACTTGTTTACATGTGGACGTGCACAGTGCTGTACACCAAGATGCAGTTTGTTGGTATATCATTACTGCAGAATTTCATCAAACTCTATCCTGTCAATAACCGAGCAGTGATTATTTGGGTTATAAGTTGCAGTAGTGATGCCACCGTAGTGCAATTATGCTGCAAAATATATTTGCATACATAGAAATGCCTTACAATTTATGTACATTTATGATTAATTACAGGTTTAATATACACGAGAGGAGTTAAAAAAACAATCAAACTCTATTTCAGCTTAAGCGTTTGACCAATAGGTATTATGTTTATTTATAGTAGTAAATTAAAGAAGTATTAAAGTAAATTAAAGACGTCTTCTGCAGATTCAACTCGCAAAATCAATTGAATCGCCTTTACCATATATACGTTTTTCTTTGCATTTTTTATTATAGCCGTAATCTTCCAAATCCGTATGAATTTTAGTAAGGGTTTTTGTTTTTAAAAAGTTTGCTGACATTTGAACTTGGTATCTGGTGTGAATGTAAGGTTTAATTCAATGTAATGCAGAAATTAGGCTTGTGTAGAACCGCGAGTGGGTGTTTGTTTCAATTAGGACGAGAATTATGATTTGCTCCCCTCATAGAAATGAAATGATCTGCTGCTGGGTCTGAGTGATTCCTTTCCATATAGGGCCTTTAAAAAGGCAAGTGATAACTAAAATATCACTTCACATGTATGTTTCTCTTTTATTAAATTCAATTTGATATTTTTGACATATCACTTTATACCTGGGCAGACATCTCAATCGAAGATGATTTGAGCTCCTCAAGCTGCTCCACTCTGGCTTCACATGCTGTGAGAACCTCGATTAGGGTCTGGTTAGCCGCACTGCCTTCCTTTTCACAGATATGACCATCAACCCCCTCCAGGTTGGGATTATTAATCTCTGCCTCTGACTCGTCACTGGTTATATTAACCTTTACACCAGTTTGAGGACAAATGGACTGCTCTTGAAGGTCTTGCAGTGGCGTGATGGTGGACTGATTGTCCAGTTGGACCTCTAAAACGTTAGAACTGGTGTGTGACGGCGTCAACTGGTGTCCTGCCACCTCCTTCTGGTTATCAGACACAGTAGAAGAACCCCACTCCATGTCTTCAGGAATCAATGCAATGTATGAGGTATCTTCCAGAGGACATGATCCAACTGGGACATCATCCATGGAGCTGCAAGCATCCACCGAATCAAGTTGTGTGTTAGAATCTTGTCCCAAAGCAGTCCTTCCTAATTCATCACTACATCCTTCAGAGGGCAATGTAACATATCTTATAGTTGTGGAAGGGCACGTCTCTTTGCACGTGTCCTTAATTCTAACTGCTCCGTCACCTGGACTTCGACCTTCACTGGTCTCTTCCATTTCTATTAGTTCTCTTATTGACTCCAGAGGTGATGTGTGGTGTAGATGCACCAGGATTCCTGGTTTGTCCAAAGGCTGGCCTGAGAGCATGTCAGCCTGTTCATTGTCCTTGGTTTTACTGTTACTTTCAGCATTCTTGATTTGATATGGACTACCGGAACTAATATTGTATATATCCTCCAAGTCCTGTGTGGATTGTAAGGTATCCTTTTCACATGGTTTCAGAGCTGTTAAACTTTCTTTGTTATCCGGAAAGTTGCAATTTTCTTCTAAGTTTCTAGTTGACATCGTCATAGCATCTTATAGTCACACAACACAATCTATAAGCCTGCAGTGACGAAAACAAGAACCTGACGACAATGCTATACACCTTAATATATCAAAATTTTATAATTCATGCAAAAAGCCTCTAGGTAATATCTACAAAACTAGATGATATTGTTTTTGATGTATTTAATTTTTCATGTATTATTTCACAATCCAGTGTAAAAGACAACACTGATATTCACTTACCTTCACCTGGAGCAATGAGTATTATGAACCAAATGGCTCTTCAGCAGCGTTCATCTCATTCAACGTTTGGCCAAGAGAGTGGCCTTGGTGTTGAAAAGCTGAACACTGGGCCAGCAGACTCCGGTTACACCGAGCTAAACATCGATCCTCGACTACAGTTGATATCACATTTATGGCAACCTTATGCCATCTGCTTTATCACTTCAAATCCCAAAAAGTAAAACAAATATACAATAAAATGTTCATTTTTAGTATTTTGATACTGTATCACTTAAAGATTATTTACACAATTGTTGGTATGTTTTTTATTTATTTGAAACTTGCATATACATGAACCCATTCTGTACATTATCTATGACATGCGTTAAGGTACATCTTGAATTATTCACTAATGAAATTGATGCATTGAAAATATTAATTTAGAATTAATAAATATTAATAAATGCAAATCTGATAGAGACATACCCCAAGCGACTTACAGCTGTAATCGCAGCAAAAGGTGGCGCTACAAAGTATTAACTAAAGGGGGCTGAATAATTTTGCTTGCCCAATTTTTCAGTTTTTTATTTGTTGAAAAAGTTTGAAATATCCAATAAATTTGGTTCCACTTCATGATTGTGTCCCACCTGTTGTTGGTTCTTCACAAAAAATTAGTTTTATATCTTTATGTTTGAGGCCTGAAACGTGGCAAAAGGTCGAACAGTTCAAGGGGGCCGAATACTTTCGCAAGGCACTGTACCTTGTAGGTTGATTGGTGTAGTGTATGAATGGGTGCATGGTTGTGCATTGGGGGTTGGCACCCAGTGAAGGGTATCCCCCACCTTGTGCCCCGAGTTCCCTGCAATAGGCTCCACTGCAACTGTGTAGGATACGCAGTATGGAAAACGGATGGATGTATTTTCAATCGAATGGAGATTCTGACTGTTTGCTGGCCATGTCACCGAGTTGATATGCCTCCTGTAGAAAAGCTTGAACACTTTTTGCGCTGTGGCAAGATGCATTATTATCCTGAAACATGATTTCATCACCACGGAATCTATTTTCTCTTGATGGAATGAGAAGAGTCTGTTGAGGTAATGATTGCCATCTCCCCTGGTCCTTTACCTGACATACATCCCCATTTCATTAATGAGTAGGGACATTTGATTGTTTTCTTCAGGCTTCTTTATATGTTTCATTAGAACGGCACCAGACAAAAGTTCCAGCATCATCTCCTCGGCCAACGCAGATTCATCCCATCATCCACACTGCATGACTGCTTCTCTTTAGCCTACTGTAACCTTCTTTTCTTCTGTTTAGGAGTTAGTGCTGGTTATCATTTGGTTTTTCTATACAAAAATCATTTCATTCACCCGACCTCTTACAGTTGTCACACTCACTCACCTCTTTTTCCCCAATTCTTTACACCCAATTGTTTTGTTGTGTATTTTGTTGTGTGTTATGAGTTTTCTATCTTGACTCTGACATCTTCCTTGGTTTACCTGTATGTTTTCCTTTTATAAAAGGTCCCATTTTGTTTACACTTCAGTCATTCACCAAGAATGGTCTTGTCTCATATGTGATTTGTTTATTTGCTCCGAAGTAAAAAATCTCGGTGAACACCCTTCACGCATGGTGATTCCATAATGTTCACCAGTGGTTGCATCAAATGTAGATTTTTTCCACTTCTCAAGTGACAAAACAATTATGTTGAGATCATATGAGGCAGTTGGGCCAAGGCAATAAAAGTCTTTTCATTGCATGATGACAGTATCAGTGTATAGTGGAATAGCTGTTGGCTTGAACATCCCAAGGCAATTTTCCTCAGTAAAACAACTTACCATATCCATTTTGAAAATAAAAAGCTATTTCATGTACTAATTTAGGCATGAAAATATCTTTCCAAGTCATATGTGACATTTATTAACTTCAAGATATGGGTCTTTTTACTTGTTTAGTACTCGTCATTAAAATAAAAGTGACCAATAATATCATTATATCAAATGTACCCATATTTTTCATTAATTTCACATAGACAAGGCATTCAGTCAATTCTAGTATTGTAGAAGTGAGTTGTGATCTCATTATGAGTAGCTCACTGCCTGTGCAGGATTTAGTTTCAGTAAGACAGTTTGAATGTCTGTTCATGTGACCTTTCGGGAAGAATATACAGTATTTCAAAGATGTCCGTATTATACCAGTTTCTCAGAAAGATACACATTTTCAGCTGCTGTGATGAATTAAAAATATTAATTCTTAAGAATAGAAGTTTTGTATTTTGGATGCGATACCTGGAACATTCCTTCACCCACCCGCATCATGTGGTTAATTGCTGTGTAAAACCACAAAAGAGCTAAAACAGAAATGAGTTTCCTCCAGACCAACACCAAACTTGTCTTTAAAATACAGCTTTGTGTGAGAGTACCCGTCGTTTCTAAATGGATAAAGTACATCCTCTGCCAAAAGCCTATGCAGTTACATATACATTTGGATAAAATTACTATTTTCAAATACATTTTCATACCATGTGTGCTCTTACAACTGCACAAAACCCACAAGAGGCCAGGGGCTTTTTATAGGCTGCCTATTTATACAAGCGAGTCATGGTGAAGGCCTGCCACTGAAATTGATCGCAACTTTCAAAGGACCCTTGGATTCAAATTTAGCACAAATTTTTCTCAGAAAGGAAGAAGGGCCAAGCACTCAAGCGTCGGCCTTTACCGGTACTTAGTTTTTGACACGCCCAGGGGAGTCGTGCCGCACATAAAAACATCCGAGCTGGCAGTCTAAGATGTTCACAGTAATTATCCAGGATATGATGAATAGTCTATTAGATATACGAGACTAATGGGGTGTTCAATGCCCTTATCAGGATTATTTACAATATTTCTAAGCCCATGGGAAGTATTCACGGTGTGTGTACTGTCTGACAGTACCAGTGAGTTGAAACATTTTCTTCGTCTGTCATTTTAACAATCATACACCTCAATCACGTTTTAGAAGAACTTCGTGTGAAGCAAATGGTGTAACATTTATCATTTGCATTTCTTACTAAATACTTATTTAAAAATAAATAAATAAATAATAAAAACAGACTTCTGCAGATACAGTATATAGCTTTGTAGAGCTTTGGAAAGGCTACTAATTTCAGGTGTCTTATTTCGAGACGATTTCTAGATTGCATTTGAAACATTTCAGACCATATCCCAGTTTGATGCTAAACGTGAAGATCATTAGCTGCATCATCAAAAGGAGCAACATGAAATTTGATATGTAGAAGGGGGGCTGCGTTAGTGCAGCAACTAAGAAAGGTCCCAAGGCAATCGACTTAGAATCCTGGTGATGAGTCTATGATTCCCCCCGAAACATTTTCTAAAATGCTATACATATCCCCTCCATCTTGAAACCCCATATATGCCAAGTTTATCTATTTGTTACTTCAGGAATCATATAAATATTGGTCACCTGCACGTTCACATATCTGTCTTGGTTTACACAGACATAAGCTGATATTACAAACAGTTTCACTGCTTATTTTTTTTTCATACTGATAATAAAATTGCTTGAGGTAACTGTTCCACAAAAAAGTCAACAGAAAAAGCCACAGAAGTGTCTACGCTTTAATCCTTATGAAGAAAAATCAGATTCTATTACTTCTATACAACCTGAATGCCCACAACCCCACCCAATTCACCACCTTCTTGGTAACCCACTGTTATGTTTGTTATGTTGCTTATGCACTTGACCGTTGTGTGGTGAGTATTTCGATTCAGAGTCCACTCAGAAATGAAGCTTCACTCTCACTCCCCTTCCTCCTCCAGCTTTATTGATAGTTAAAATTACATTTCTATTTTCTAGGACTTCAGTTGCTTTTACCTTCCGACTTTTAAACTGAGTACAAGCGAATGATAGTTTTTACTTTTACAGTAGTCTAAGTGATATTGTACAAAAATAACATTTGATTTCTGTGAAAACATTCACCTTTCTCCTAACTCCAAATCAAAGATTTTCCCCACCCACCACTACTCCACTGAAGTGTCCCCCCCCCTCCTTGGGTAAAACGACCTGCGATCGTGGGGTTCCACACTTGACTTTTTGATTTCTTTGCTGCTCCACTCGATCGGACGTGCGCCTTACAAAGTTATTGTTCTCCTAAATTATTTCATGTTCTCTCATGGTTTGAATGTGCTGTAAACTTGCTTGTCAATGATGCGTTTAATAACTGTTTTCTCCACTTAGCTGCGTGCTGCTGGTTGGGCCTGGGCAGATCTGACTGCATGAGTCCTGTACTGCTTTCCCAGGTTAATTACTCTTAGCACAACTCACTATCGTAGCTTTAAAAAAAAGAAAAGAAAAGAAAAAAAAACAAAGGCAAATCATACCCGGAAGTTCACATTTCCTTGAATTTTTTTCCCCTACTGCTCTCTCCCGAGGCCTCGTTCGATGAGGCCCGGAGAGGCCGACTCGACAACATTTCTTAGCTGCGTACTCCCACTCAACTCACTCATCCCTGTTCACCAGTGGCATGGAAAGGGGGTTCTTTAACAAAGCATTATACATAACACCTCTACCAAACTAAACATAAACTTTTTTTGTATTAAATGCAGAAAGTGGAAAAATTTTTTCCACCCCTTTCCTTCTTTTAACGCGTCAAGAGCTCACTGGCCTGGGACTAGCCTCTATCTGCCAACCTTTGGCCAGTGAAGAGGATTCAGAGAAAATTATACAACCATCAATCAGAAAAAGAAGGGGCGACCAGGCAATCAGGACTAAGCGGTGGCCTCGATGGTGCATTCCTTTGCCAGGTGCCCGGATTTGCCACAGTTGTAGCAGTTGACTTCGCTCGCCTTGCTGCACTGGACAGCGACGTGGCCAATTTCACCACACCTACACAGGGTGAAAACAAGGCAAGACGCCAGAAACGGGGTTAGAAATAATATATATATATATATATATATATATATATATATATATATTAAATACTAAGCATAAGCACAATGAAAATGGGCAGTCAAATACTTCTAAACTAGACTTTTGATCAAGACTGTACAAATTAACCATAACGTCTACCTGTAGCACTTGACCTTCTCACAGCCTTTCTGTATGTGTCCGAACCCACCGCAGGAGTAGCACTTCTGCTCGTTGGCGTGGTCGCAGTCTCGGGCCACGTGGCCGGCTTTGCCACAGTTGTAGCAGACCTGCTCCCTCTCCTTCTTGGGCTCCTTGCAGTCTCTGGAGATGTGGCCACTCCTGCCGCAGTTGTAGCAGGCTGCAGAAGATTTGGTGCAAGGTAGAGAAAAAGGATCAATAAAATCTGGAAACTGTTCGAACGCTTAGGCTGAGAGAAGGGAATGCAAATAAACAAACATGTTCAAAACACCTATTTGTTTGCATTATGTGGCACCATCCTTACATTTTAAGCGTCATTACATTCAAACAACCTTTTAGCAGTGGTAAATAAGAAACTACTTATATACTAACTGACACATAATTAAAAAAATAAATCACAAAAATAAGCCAAGACTGTGTAATTAATCATTACCACAAGTTTTAAATGACTGGTATCGGTCACACTGACTAAGGCTTTATTAGAAATCAAATTCTGTTTTATTAACACCAATCCATTAAATTCAAAGCTCTCCATTCCTATATTTTAAGTGCATACCTGGTTGCACACTGCAGTCATTTAAAAAAAGAAAAGTTTATTTAAAGTCTGTTTTAATTAATAAAATCTGAACTGTGCTTATACACGATTATAATGTACAATGAAACAAATTCTCAACCTCTTCATTTAACAGCACAATAAAACTATTCCTTAAACTTGCTGAAAAATTGTCAAGCTTTAATCATTTTAACTGCTACCACGTCACTACCTTCACGACAATGTTTTTATTTTGAAGCTTATCCCACTCAGTGTTATCACTCGCTCATCGATTTCAGATTTTTGAAACAGAACCACGAAGCGCCACAGCTACCCATGTTATTTAAACGCACGGGGTGTCTTTATCTTTCAAGAAATTTTCCGAAACAGAAAAGGAAGACTAAAGATGTATTCGGTGTCATTTCACAAACTACATCAGTCATTCTGCGATCGGAGAAATAAACGCAAAGGCAACGAAACGCCGCAGTACTCACGAGCTTGCGATTTTTCTAAATTACCGCAGATTTTCTGCAGAATCAGGCCGAGATGCATCGTGTGACGTCATCACAACGCGCATTCAGCCAAAGCCCTCTTCGATTCACGTGCGCTGAACATGAGTACAGCTAAAAAGGTCTCGTTTACCAACAAAACATCACTGCGAAAGCAATTCATTCACTGAGCAAAACAATTTCATGCAATTTGCACTGCAAAATCAAGCATTTCTGGCCCCAACAATCCTGTATGGGTTGATTTTAAATTTATATAAAAAGCATATACTTACCATCTTCAGTTCTTTCACAGTCTCTTGCAACGTGGCCCGGTTCGCCACAGCGATAGCAGAACAGATCTGCATGAGAAACATGAAAGAACATGTTTTAACAGTTTGGAAATCTCAACACAGGACTGCACCCACGACAAGCTCTCACCTTTCCCTCGTCCACGTCCTTTACCGCGGCCACGGCCAGCGTTCGGACAGTTCTTGATCCAGTGGCCGGTACGACCGCAGCCAAAGCACTCGTTGCTGCTCATCTTAAGTCTTCAACTTAAAGCTGTTGATGAAAAAGACAAAACGTTCTTCTAAAACCGAGGAAACCTGAAACATTGCCTGGAAGATGACTGGACACACACAGGCCTGACGAAGCACAATACAGGACTGAAGAATCAATCCCTCATTTTAGTTATTTATTGCTGGGGGGTTAGATGACGACGACAAATAAAGTGAATCAACCGGGACAATATAGTCAACTGATAAATAATTTAGAACACAGGATGTTTTCGTTTTAATTCTTAAGCTAATGTTCAATAATAAGAGGAAACTATTGTCATTTCTGAACCAGCCAAAGCTAATATGCAAATGTCCATGACTTGTTCTATGGGTAAAGTTTTCTGTTTCAGACCTGCCATAAACACACACACACACACACACACACACACACACACACACCTCTTAGTCTATGGATTCACATTCCTCCCTTATAAACATGTCTGCTGTGTTGCTACAGGCCAGCATGGCTACTTCAGCTCAGGGGCTAACTACTATGGCCATGCTGCTTGCAAGCTAGTGAGCTAACAACCCTCCAGTCTGTTGAGGACATAACTCATATTCATAAGGGAAACAATGAAGAAGAAAAAAAGTCTCTTACACACACACAAAGATAACTATGATGCTTGAGTTGTGAGTTTTAAGAGAAGCTGCGCCCTTCGTCGAGTCCATGGACCTGCGCCACGCCGCCTTCCCCACACACACACAAACAAACGACGTTTTAAAGCTAGGCTTCCCCTCTTTGACCCGCCATTTCCCTGAGTGTTCCACTCGAAGTACCCGTATGTTCCACCACACAGAAATAAACCAAAGCAACTGCTTATAAACCGCGCGCCGTGTTTTCCCGCGCCGCGCGTGGCGCAGTAGGCCTGTCTATTGGGTGAAAAACAACATGGCAACTCGTTTACCCTCAACACCACCACTGAGGACTTTTATCGAATTTGGAATGTTTTTAAAAATGAAACTAAAACTTTTCCAACACCGGGACGGCGTTGCGTACAGTTTTCATGGTATTATATTGTGATTTTCTGCCACAGTTTACTGGAAAACACGCACTCACCTCGGCTACACGCTTCGTTGCTTGGTTTCTATTTTTCTCAGGTCGCCTCCCTCTCTGCGCTTCTGCGCCACGCGCAGTTTGCGCACGGCACGCAAGAACCTCGGGGTTGCCAGATTTGGTGTAACTGTCATCGGAAAGGTTGCCAGATTGGTTTTAGCGCTAATGTTTGTTTGTTTGTTTGTTTGTTTGTTTGTTTATTTGTTTATTTATTTATTTATTTATTTATTTTTAATGTAAAACAAGCATAAACAACCCAAAAGTCCTGACCAGGTTAAAGCCATGTTGGCGCTACGTTCACACTAGCATGCAACTAAGTATCACACGTGCAGGTTAGCAATTGCTATTATTTCTGTTGTTGTTATTATTACTGTTAATAACTAATTAAATTGGACTTTCACTATTTTCATGAGGCTGCAGATTAAATAAAGTAAGCAAAAGCACTCATAGTTTTAAAGTTATCATAATGTCACCTGTCTTTAAGCCAAGTGCACACTGTGCTATTATTATTATTAGTCATTTGCGACTGTTGCTTGTCAGACTGTACGAACACGATCCCCGCTGTAGGCCAGGTCACACTGTAGGATCTGAGTTGTCATTAATGTCGGACTGTACGACAGTCACGACGTGAAGAATGGACGCATTCACGTGAGAAGACTCGTACGGAGTAGGAGAAGCCACATTACAGGACTGTGCCTCACATCTTCCGAGACTGACAGAATTTAATCGGAGGAAAAATGTTATCACAATGGCTGTTAATCGTCTGTCGGGGAACGCGTCAAACTAGCGATCAATGACTAGGCCTCATTATTGCAAACCCTGTTCAATCAAATCAACACTTAAATAGAACTTTTTAAACAGCATGAAATTGGTTAAAAGGTCATATCGAGTGATACCAAAGTTGAAAGAAATTCCAGAAATGATGAGAAAGAAGTGATTGAAATGTATCAGTCTGGGAAGGGTTACAAAGCTAATTCAAAGTTGCTATGCCTCCAAAGGACCACAGTGAGAGCTGTTATATTCAAATGGAAAAACTCGGCACAGCAATAAACATTCCCAGAAGTGACCGACCTTCAGAAATTCCTCCAAGATCACAGCAATTGCTCATCAAGGAATTCACAAAAGAGCCAAAGACAACATGAAAGGACTTACAGGCCTCTCTTGCATCAATAAAGGCCACTGTTTATGACTCCACTATCAGAAAGACACTGGACAAAAATGGCATCCATGCAATAACAGAAGAACATTAAAGCTCATCTGAATTTTGCCAAAACACACCTTTATGATCCTCAAACCTTTTGGGAGAATGTTCTGTGGATTGATGAGTCGAATGTGGAACTGTTTGGAAGACAGGAGTCTTGTAACATCTGGTGAAACCAAACACAGAATTCCACAACATCATACATACAGTCAAGCATGGGTGGAGACAGTGTGATGGTGTGGGGATGCTTTGCTGCTTCAGGGCCTGGGAAACTTGCAGTCATTGAGGGAAACATGAATTCTGCTCTCTACCAGAAAATCCTAAAGGAGAATGTTTGATCTTCAGTCTGTAAGTTATGTTCTATAACTTTTTAATAACTCTTTTGTTTCAGTAAAAATAAATAAAAAAATAATAATAAATTAAAAACTGTATTGTGTTTTTTCTCAGGTTGCCTTTGTTTTATGTTGTATTTTTTAGATAAATCTAAAACTATGTAGTATGAGTATATAGTATTTGTGTGAGCCACCAATTATTATGTCATGGTGCTCATTTCCCCCAAGTCTATATGGATTGTTGGAGTAATAGAGATAAATGGCGCACTTATATAGTACTTTTATCCAAAACACTTTACACTGTGTCTCGTTCACCCATTCACACACACACACCATTGGTAGCAGAGCTGCCATGTAAGGCGCTAACTTGCCATCAAGAGCAACTTGGGGTTCAATGTCTAGCCCAAGGACACTTCGGCATGTGGAGTCATGCGGGCCGGGAATCGAACCGTGAACCCTACGATTAGTGGACAACCCGCTCTGCCGCCTGAGCCGCAGCTGCCCCTTTGCATATGATTCAAACTTTATCATGTGTAAAATTGTCCAAGTTTAAAGTTTCTCAATTCAGTGTATAGTCTCTGTGGAGGATTTAGCAAACAATATAGCCTATTAAATTTATACTAAATGTACTGTATAGTAGAATATTACCCAGGCAATTTGGACAATTCAAAATGACCAATCTGACATGAAAGGTTGTGATAGTTAGGTTTGCCAACTTTCTGTCTCCCAAATATGGGAGGTGGAGTGTCAGCGAGGTGGGGGTTTATGGATGTAAAATGACACATCCGTCAGGTGCTCTCCAGCTTTGGAGGCCCACTCCTCTGCAGTGTATCATGTTTTCCTATTCACAACACGCCTGGTCCTACTCATTATTATTATTATTATTATTATTATTATTATTAACTGATTATCACGGTTTATTAGTTGGAAAAAAATATGTAGAATTGTGCAGATTAAGGACAGGATATAAAATGAATGTTGTATAAATGGAACATACTAAAGCAGGGGTGTCCAATCTTATCCGGAAAG
>JAFFST010053210.1:278988-291651 GCA_022414735.1 Noturus placidus
ATTTCAGAGCCAAAAGGTTTCCTTTAGGTTACTGAGGTTAAGGTTAGGATTAGCCTTAGGTGCATGAGCAGCATTAAGTAGCTGCATTAATCATTTTCAATTGAAAGACCTCACAAGGATAGTAAGACAAAAAATGTGTCTGTGTGTGTGTGTGTGTGTGTGTGTGTGTGAGAGAGAGAGAGAGAGAGAGGAATCATCTTACTGATGTGATGTTGGTTGGTGCATCTCCCTCCCAGAACACTAAATCAATACATTTGGAGCTGGAATTATCTCTTCATCTTTGTTAAGGTGGTTTTGCACATCACGGCTTTCTCCTTACAGTGTGCAGACTGTAATAACAAAAGTCTACAATAGTTCATGCAGATTTGAGTCAGAATTCAGTTTTGCACAAAACATTTCCACATGAATCTAGCTTTCCAAGTCATATGCATGCATTTCGATTAGGAAATCATGATTTACATATTTTATTCAGGAGAATTTCCACCCTCTGGTATCTATTTTTGCAAAACCTCAATATCTACTTTGTTTTCCTCAAAGTGTTTGCTCGTCTGCTTTTTAGATGATGCCAACTCGAGGGAGTACCTTAAATCTCTGTTGTGAGGATTTGGTCGCTCCTCCTCAGTGTCTGTGGCCTGGCCATGTGAGCTGTGTGCATTAGTGATGTCCTGGGATTTGAAGGGAAAGAGCTTGCACTGACTGGAGAAGCCACTTTGCAGGACTCAGCATCAAGGTTGTGCAGATCCATGTAGCCTAAATCAGTCAGCCATATTTAAAAATTTTTAACAAGAATTATGTCAGGATATGTTCAACCAGGCTCTGGTTTATTTAATCAATAGTTTTCTAATGGATTTTTTTCATGGGATTAAATAGAGAACATAAGGTCTGTATGGGTTCCTGCTTGTGTTTGAAGTGGAAGTCTGTGATGGAGTGATTCTTTTGGCTTATCCTGATTCTGGTAAGTGGTATTTGCATTGTATTAAGCATAAACATGGATAGTAAGAAGTTATATTGTTCTCATTGTCTTTCTGTTGCTAGGATCTAATCTTAAGAAATATTGTAGAGCCATGGATCTCTACACTGAAAGGGTCAGTAAAGCATAGCCAATGGGTCTGTAACCCACCATTACAATTCAGTTATTGTATTTATTCTTATAGCTGTTTTAATGTTGAGTTCATAATTAACTCAATAACAAATAAAATAAATAATGTCAGCTTGAATCAAATAAATGTTTTAATAAAAATGTGATCTATGAATCAATACATTTAAATAATGATCCTGATATTTGAATAGCAAATGAATCTATACTGTGTCTGTCCTTGGATTATTATTTAAGTTCATTATTATTATTATTATGATTAATAAAAAATTTACAGTTAAAGCTGTCCCTGATTTCTAAAAGAACCCTTGCTGTAGAAATATCAAGCATGAAGAGATGTGATAAGGGTAAAGAAAAATAAAACTTGGAATGGTTCAAATAGAGAATTCAATCAGATTGTATGGAAGTAGGAAAATTGAAAGGAAAATTGCGTTTACAATTCAGTATAAGTTGCTTAAATTGAATTAGATTTAGCTACTGGATAATTCAACATTGACATTCTTACAAACAACTTCTAACTGGAGGGCTCATATCCACTGTGATCCAGACACAAGAGCAGCTTTTTCCCCACAGGTTATCTCCGTCATGAACAGTTAATCTCTTCCAAGGACCCTCCTAGTGCAATTCTTTCACTGTGAATAGACTCTTAGGACCATTGTAAATACACTCCTATTCATTCTCTTACCTGTACATATCCCTACCTTCTGTACATTGCATTACTCCTTGCATTGTTGTACATAGCATCAGTATCATGTCAGTTCTGCCTTAAACTAATTGCGTCTTCTTTACGTTTGTTATTATGTGTCTTGCTGTCATATCTGTATACGTACTGGAAGCTTCACTTACCAAGTCAAATTCCTTGTGTGTTTATGTGTAGGCTCATTAGCAATAAAGCTCATTCTGATTGATTCAGTTAAATTAATAACAACTGTGTAAGCTTGAAGATTATATACTGAAAGAAATCAATTTCTTATACATTATACACATTGCATGACATTATTATTTTTTGTTTTCTTCTGTTCATTTACTCAATATAGATTGCACAGTGGTTTAGTGGTTAGCATATTCCACTCTTGCCTCCAGGGTTGGGGGTTTGCATGTTCTCCCTGTGCTTTGGGGTTTCCTCCGGGTACTCCGGTTTTCTCCCCCAGTCCAAAGACATGCATGGTAGGCTGATTGACTGACCAAGTATAAAATTTTCAAAATTAGTTTATGTCCAAAGTGTCCACAGTGTATGAATGGGTGTGTAAGTGATTGTGCCATGCGATGGATTGGGACCCTTTCCAGGGTGTCTCCTGACTGTGATAGGCTCCAGACTCCCCATGACCCAGTAAGATAAGCAGTATAGAAGATGGATGGATGGATTTACATTTATTCATTTAGCAGACGCTTTTTTCCAAAGCGACTTACAAGTGCACACTCATACCAATGGTAGCAGAGCTGCCATGCAAGGTGCTAGATTGCCATCGGGGGCAACTTAGGGTTCAGTGTCTTGCCCAAGGACACTTCGGCATGGGATCACCCGGGCCGGGATTCGAATCATCAACCCCACGATTAGTGGATTAGGGGACAACACGCTCTACCCACTGAGCCACAGCCTCCCAGTTTACTCAGTTTAGTTTATTTCAGTTATATTCATTAACATTTTGTTTAGTTAATATGGATGTATCAGTAATAAACCACTAGCACTAGTGATTATGCCAAATGCTAACCAGCCCAGCCCTAGTGCCATTAAGCATCCCACATGTCTAATCACAAAGATTAATGACTAACGCTAGTTAGTTTGCATCACAAACACTACTTTTTTTTCTCATCACAAACACTACTAATGCAAACTACTGATTTTCATATTTAATATAATGTGAAATGATAGTGACTTAAAGCATGCTAATCCCTCATGTTCACTGCTAAATCCAACGCCAGCATCTAGCCCCCCATAATATTCACCTTTAAAAATGAAACTTTTACCTTTTATCCAGTGAAATGGAAAAATATATATCATGTGTCATTTATTTCTATATATAGTCAGGGAATATACATATTGATAGGTAAATATGTACATTTTACATGGAGAATTTTTTTTAAAAATTAAGACTTCACAAGACAATGTTATACTAGAAACTATACTTTAGACTTTAAATTATAGTCTTATCAAGGGTTAATCTGTGTAACGATCATGGTTGCAATGAACTTGCATGGACAGATGATGGCACTGTTAGAAAGAAAAGAAAAAAAAGTGTTGGGGATTGAAATTCATCTTTATGAAAAACGTCTACATTTATATCCTGCTGAAAAAAACAAAACAATTACCAGTAGAGACCCACAGCGGCTATTACAGTTTCCATTAAAACCAATGCAATTCCCATGATAACCATTAAAACCATTAAACATTCTAAGAGGGTTTATATTGTGGGGGGTTTCCCCCCAGCAGGGTACTGTTTAGCCCTTGAACAAAACACTTGGCATGTATGGAATGTATTCTGCATCACTTCAGGTAAAAGTGTCTACAAAAAAATTGGATGACTGGAAACCCCACTATTTTTAAAATGACTGTGTGATGCAGATTATATTGCTTAAATTAACCTCACGCGTTTATAAACATAAGTAACCAAATGCAATGGAGAAATGCGTACATTTCCAATTCATGTCATATGGATACAAAAAAAACAAACAAACCAACGAGCACTGACATCTCTCAGACTGAACTCACTTTACTATTTTACTATGAATATTTTATGTCTCATTAAATTATAATCAGAACATTTTGACTTTTACATTTGCAGCATTTTTGGAGACATCCTTATCCACTTACAGAAATGCTTTGTATTTTCTATCTCAAACACATCCTTATGCTAGTACAGTAACTCAGCATCTAAGAATACGATCAAGCTAAATCCCTGTTAGAGAAGAGTTACAAAACAGTATACAAAACAGCAAGTTGAGGTTATGTTTTAAAGAAATGAATAGTGCTCATTTAATTGATCTGTTTGAGATAATATTAACAGACAGACAGCTCTCACAACTCATACGTACACTATGCACAATTACAATCTTTCCTTCCCATCTTATGACTCATCAAACCATTAATGCTTCTCTTGCAGTTTTCCCATTAAGATGAATCCGGTTGCAAATGGAAAGACATTCAGTTACTACAGCTGTAACATTAGGATTCATATTATTTGTTAAATATGTATGATGCATTGTAAGGATCCTGCCGTTTCTCTTTCTGTTCCTCTGGAAATGCTCTGATGTTTAATGGTCAGAAGCAGCCGGATTAAACGAAGACAAATTTTTAAGACCTTACTAAAATAAAGATAATAACATTATTTTTTCTTAGGTTGACAACTTCTATATGTATGTATTTTAATACATGATATTGTTTCCAAATGATACTATATTACACTACCGTTCAAAAGTTTGGAATCACTCGATCTAATCGAAACATTGTCCATGAAATCTCGTACTTTTATGCATCAACTAAGTTGCAAACAGAATAAAAAAAATCAATACAGGTTAGAAATACCGCTTTCTGCTTGAAATAACATTTTAATGTTTAAAATTTGGCTTTTATCTAAGAATCCTCCATTTACAGCAGTTACAGCATTGCAGATATTTAGCATTCTAGCTGCCAGTTTGATGCTTCCAGAAGCACCTCCTACAAATTGGATTGATGTTCACTTTTTTTCAATACCGTCTGATCAAGTTACTTCCACAACACCTTAATAGTTGAGATCTGGTGACTGTGCAGGCCAAGCCAATAAAGACAAGATTCCAGCTGACTGCTTAATTTGGAGCAGTTCTTTGGGTCGTTGTGCAGTTGTAGGATGAAATTGGCTCCAACCAAGTGCCAGTCCAGAAGGTGTGTCATGGCATTGTAAAATGGACTGATAGCTTTCTTTATTCATGATTCCTTTTTACCCTGTACAAATTTCCTGCATTACCAGTGCCAAAGCACCCCAGATCATCACATTTACTCCACCATGCACTCCTCCAGCACCTTACAAATGCTCTTTCTGTGACACCTCAAACTTAGATTTGTCTGTCCATACCACTTTTTCCAATCATCCTCTGTCCAGTGTCTGTTCTTTTCCCCATTTTAACCTTTTCCATTCATTGGTCAGTCGCAGATATGACTTTCTTAGACACTCTGCCTAGAAGGTCAGCATCCTGGATTTATTGTTGAAGATGAGACCCGTGTTTTATGGGTTCTGTTTAATAAAATTGTTAGCCGAGGACCTGTTAGGCTTGCAGGAGTATTACACAGCTTTGTAAGATGTCTTAAATTACTTGGCAGTTTCTGATATGGAATAGTCTTCATTTTTTCAATATAACTGTCATCCGACCGGCACGTTTCTCATCAGAAAGCTCTTTCTTTCTGACCATTTTGAGACCATAATCAAACCTTCCAGATACTCAAGTAACCCAAAGGCGGCCAGTTTTATTGCTTACTTAAACAGCTCAATGATTTTCAGCTGTGCTAGTGTAATTACACAAGGGTTTTCTAATGATTATTTAACCTTTTAAGATGATAACTTAAGATAAGCTACTGGAACATAGGTGTGATGGCCTCAGTATTCTTATGTAGAAATTCCATTAAAATCAGTTTCCAACTATAATGGTCATTTACAACATTAGCAATGTCTAGATTACATTTCAATCAAATTGGTTTTGCACACACACAAGAAGCAAACCACTCATCAGCAGTAAGAATCAGAAAGCCAGAATGAAATTTGCAAAGAAATACAGAGATGAGACACAAAAGTTCTGGAACCAAGATTAACCTCTACCAAAGTGATGGAAAGGTGAAAGTATGGAGAAAGAAAGGATCTGTTCATGATCCAAAACATACTTGAGATTCTGTTCATGGACAGATGTCCTGACATTTTAGAAATTTCTGGTATAATTCATTGTTCCATCAGTGATTGCAAGCTGTCCAGGCCCAGATGCAGCAAAACAGACCCAAACCATTATTCTACCACCACCATGTTTCACAGATGTGATAAGGTTCTTATACTGGAACATAGCGTTTTCCTTTCTCCAAACATAATTCTTATTTGAAGAAAAAAAAAAATCAGTCCACAAAAATTTTTCCCAGTAGCCTACTGGCTTGTCCAGGTGATCTTTAGCAAACTGCAGAAGGGCAGCAATGTTCGTTTTAGAGAGGAGTGGCGTTCTTCTTGCAACCCTGCCATACACACCATTGTTGTTCAGTGTTCTCCTGATGTTGGACTCATGAACATTAACATTAGCCAATGTGAGAAAGGCCTTTAGTTGCTTAGAAGTTACCCTGGGTTCCTTTGTGACCTTGTGGACTTTTACATGTCTTGTTCATGGAGGGATCTTTGTAGGTTAAGCACTCCCGAGAGGGTAACAATGGTCTTGAATTTCCTCCATTTGAACACAATCTGTCTGACTGTCGATTGTTGGAGTCCAAACTCTTTAGAGATAGTTTTGTAACCTTTTCCAACCTTGATGAGCATCAACAACTCTTTTTGAAGATCAGACTCCGATAGATCCCTGCTCTTTAAATAAATAAAACAGGGTGTTCACTCGCACCTGATTGTCATCCCATTGATTGAATCCCACCTGACTCTAATTTCACCTTCACATGAAGTACCTAGAGGTTCTCATACTTTTGCCACTCACAGATATGTAATATTGGATAATTTTTCTTAATAAATAAATAACCAAGTATAATATCTGTCTCATTTGTTCAATTGGGTTCTTGTTGTGTGAAAATCTGATGATGTTTTAGATCATATTTATGCAGATATATTGACAATTTAAACTTTGTGCTTTAGTTAAAAAAACATCGCTAAGTCCCTTATTTTATTTTCCTTTTTTAATAATAATATTATAATAATATTATTATAATAATTATAATTTATAATAATAAAAAGTAACCTACAAAAGCGCTATATAAATTAAATTATTATTGCAAGTTCATGCGAGGATATATTTATAATATCACTGATCATTCAGAGTATTATTAAAACTTTAACAAGCTCAATTTAAGAGTCAATTAAAACGTATTATTTTACCTGATAACAAAATATCAAAATATTAGTTTATAACAAAAATGCCCTATATCTACTGGAGAGCCCTATGACGTCACTACGTCGCCCCCTCCCTCTCCCAAAGACGCTGCCAACAAACCCCGCCTCCTGTCCCAGGATTGGTTCCTAGACTGCAACCACGTGCAAAGTTCAGAGCAGACAGCCAATCGTAGCTCAGGAGGCGAAGTTTAGTTGAATAAGGGTGGAAAGAAATAACGAACCGACAGTTCTCCGACTCTTTTCCTGCTAAGTAAGTAGTTCCCTTTCATTGGTCACGATGAAGCAATTTGAACAAATTTTTATTCCAATCCGGTAGATGAGACATTGCAAATATATGTTAAGATTAACAATGCATTTATAAGGTGCGGTGGGTTATAGATTATGGATGTTGCTAAACGCAGATGTCCTGTAATTTGCCTGGTAATGAGCGAACAGATTAAACTCGGCATACATTTCAGATGGAAATACTGCACTTTTTGGTATTTGTCGAAACGAAACTGACGTTTGGAAGGACAAGTGAAAATACTTGGTGTCATATAAATGTTGCGTGTTTTGTTTCCTAGTGATGTTCAGTACGTGTCATATTACTGACTCGGTTCCTCTGAAGAACGCTGCTTTAAAGTGAATCGAATCGCAGGTTCGATTCATTTGATTCACCAACACATTTCAACGGATGCCATTTTATTCCACATTTCAAGCATAAAGATACTGTGTGAAATCAGAGCAGCAGTAAAAATGTAATTATGTAAACCTCAGTAATAGTTAGTATACTATTCTAAATGAAAACTACTGCGTGTACATACTAATAACAAACAAACAAACAAAAACATCTGTATGCTCTGTACTACTGTATATGCAGAGAGCAATGGATACTTTGTCCCATAATGCACTGCAAAGACAGGAGGGTGTGTTACTGTATTAGGTCATAATAGTGCTGTACTGTTAGTGTAGTCCTCATCATACTTTATAAGTAAACACTGTGGAAATTTAAGATACTTGTGTAAATTTTGTCTTGACCTCTGATTCAAATATATATGAGAGGATGGATCACTGACAGGACAGCTTCCACATTTAAGTGTAGCTTAGAGTTTTGTTTTGGGATTTAGCTCTAGAACATGTCTACAAACATTCCCGTCTTTTTTAAAATTATTTTTTGTGTGTAGTATTCGCTTGCTATCTATAAGTGAAAGACTTTGCGGTGTTTGTGTTGCCATAGAAATGACTAGTTTTTGGAGTCTGAGGGGATAAACAGTTTGAGTCCACACACCAAGCTGGAATATCGGCCTTACCATAACTTTGATATGGCAGGAAGACATTGTTACTCTTATTTTAAGATTACAGTGATTTTCCGTAAACAATGAATATACTGCTGTGGCTCAGTCGGTAGAGCGGGTTGTCCACTAATCATAAGGTTGGTGGTTCGAATCCCGGCCCGGGTGATCCCATGCCGAAGTGTCCTTGGGCAAGACACTGAACCCTAAGTTGTCCCGATGGCAAGCTAGCACTTTGCATGCAGCTCTGCTACCATTGGTGTGTGAGTGTGTCTCATTTGTAAGTCGCTTTGGATATAAGCGTCTGCTAAATGAATAAATGTAAATGTACTGCAATATTATTGAGCTTAGATGCCCCATGTGCGAAGAGTTCGCATGTTCTCCTTGTGTTTCCGGTCTCCCCAGAACCCCCTTTATTGCCCTTGCAGTGGAACAGCATGTAACGTTGCCGCTAAATAAAATAATAAATATAACGTTGCCACCTCGCGGCTCCAGAGCTCAACTTACTCCGTGTGTTTGCATAAAACTTCCCAAAACATGCCACCTTCTGGTAACCTGTGTGGTACCCTGCAACAGACTGGCGTCTCCCATCCAGGGTGTGTTCCTGGTATAGACTCCCAATTTACTATGACCCTGCCTGGGATAATGCAGTTACTGAGGATGAATGAATGAATGAATGAATGCTTTTTATGATTACAGTTTTATTTAGGTGAGGAAATTGTCACTGCAACAGTTTTGCTGCATTACTATAGGTATCACAGGAATCTGAAAATATTACTGGTTGATTTGGTGTTATTGCGTCATAAGAGTCAGCCATTCAATATTCAAATTCAGAGCTGCACATTCTACTGTCAAACTTTTTTTTTAATCAGTCCATACAGGATTTTGTGGAGTTTTTTTTTGTGAATGTTGCGGCCAAAAAAGCTTGATTTTGCTGCATCTTTCATCAAAATGTAAAAATGTGATCCAATTTTGTGTTGTTTTTTTGGTGGAAAACTATTGAATTGGCTGAATTGCATTTTTACATATTTCTTTTGCACATATTTTCATACTGTTTAACTGAATCTGGGACAGCCATCGCTCTACAAGTCAGACACGGCAATAATTTAAGAAAAACAAAAACCCCATACCTACCTAACTTTACCAAAACATTGAATCATTTGTGCTTCAGAATTGATTCGCCTAATTGACTCCCTTAAAAGAGCCGTTCAGAAAAAGAACCAATTCTCTTGATTCATCCTTTTCTAAGAACTACCCCTTAAGGCGTGAAATAATGTTGCGTTTTTTTCCTGTTGCACAATTTGTAAGTGCCTGTGGAGTTTTGACCATTATGCAACTTGTTTTTAAAAACAACATAAGTATATAAATCCGTATTTTGTGGCATTGAAACACTTTAACTTGTCAACTGTTTGAAGATAGTTGAATGAAGACATTCTTCATTTTTTCCCCCACTTCCCTAATCAGTGCACAGGTTAAGACAAACATTGAGTGTATGCATTTCTTTCTTATTGTGCATGCCATTTCTTTCTTAAGATTTGCATACAGCACAAATTAATGTTTAACATTATGGCATACCGTGCCATGTAGAAACAAAAAAGACGTCCATTTTCTCCAATATTTACAATAAGAAAGGACGCGATAAGAATTGTTTTGACTCGGCCATTCTGTCTAAGTGTAGCCATTTACAAACAGTTATTTGTTTTGAATTCTGAGAAGTGGTAAAAGCGAACTGGAATGCATATAAAAAGGCATTGCTTTGAGCAAATGTATATGTATTGTTTTATTGTTTTGTTTTTATTGTATTTTATTTAGTTTTGTTTTCTTAATCATTGCTGGTGAACTTAGTGTTGTTGCAAATGATCATTGGTGGACAAACGTATTAAGAAAGTATAGATCATGTGCCAAAATCTTACTCCGTTAAAATGGAAGGATGTTTAGCTGATGAAATCAAGTTAATGGCATGTTTTTGCACCCCGTGCCATTTATTAAAGGTGTTCCCATTCTTTGGAAACGGGTAGCAATCATGGTGAAAGTTTGTGAACCCTTTAGAGCTTTCTATATATCTGCATGAATATGACCTAAAACATCATAAACATTTTCCAGCCTGATGAGCATGAACAACTGAGGTCCTCAGAAATCTCCTTTGTTCGTGCCATGATACACTTCCACAAACGTGTTGTGAAGACCAGACTCTGATAGATCCCTGCTCTTTAAATAAAACGGGGCCCACACCTGATTGTCATCGCGTCGATGCCAAATTATCACCTTCAAAGTAATCACTAATCCAAGAGATTCACATACTTTTGCCACTCACGGATGTGTAATGTTGGATCATATTCTTTAATAAATAAATAAATGACCAAGTATAATATTTTTGTTTAATTGGGTTCCCTGTGTCTACTTTTAGGACTTGTGTGAAAATCCGATGATGTTTTATGTCATATTTAGAAATAGGGTTCACAAACTTTCAAGCACCACTGTATTGAAAATGGTGAGAATCTTTAAATCTGGCAATTCTTACACCTCTTATCAATAAGATTATGTAACCTACTGTAGCAGTGAGGATTGCGTTCATTCTACATTGCAGCACCACTGGGTGTTCTCTCATTACGATGGTGGAGGTTCATCACGTTGGCTCGTTCTTTATGCTTGATAAGTTTGTGTTTAATTAACAGGTTTATCTGCATTCGCTGGGGTTGATCATTTGGGGTGTTGGTCAAATTAAGTGTGTTGGTTTCTATTTGCAATAATATTTTTGCTCCAGAGTTTGTATAATCATAGAATCTGGATTTCCTGATTAGGATAAAATGCGTTTGGGCTTCAATTTGGGGTCCAATTATGATCTTTGTGTTTTCAAAGCAGGTTTTGGGTGCTTTTCAGACAAAGTTTGTAATACAGTTCCAAGTATGAAGCAGAGCAATGGGGCTTGAGTAACTTTCTAATCTGTATGAAGATGTTCAGTGAAGATTTTTGATAGGCCAAAAAAAGTTTGTTTATAAATGCACCAGGTTATTTTAACCATTGACCTTTTTAAATTCGGTCGGGAGTGTTAAAATCCCCGCTCAAAGTGGAAGCACGTGCTAACTTAAAGCTCATCAAAGTGCACAGACCAGCGGAACAGGTTTGTAATTCCAAAGAGATGCACCTTTGTAGTGCTGCAAGCTTGATCGAGACGAGGAGAATGCAAAATCAGCTGCTCGTTCAGAATGAGTTAATTTTAATTTATTTCTAGTGTGAGTAAGGTTGGTGCCATGTGTGATCTGAGGCTCTGTGTTTGCGGATGAGCCGAGTCCTCTGTCATAGGAAACCTGGGCAGAAATGAATAAAACTTATCAAATGTAAAGCAAGGTTTCAGTTGATCCCATATTAAGTGCACATATTAGACATTTATTGGCTTGAATTGCTGAACAGCAACAGATTGGAGTAGACATATTTCCTGCTGACATTTTTGACATCCATCCATCCATCTTCAACCGCTTACTCCTTTTCAGGGTCACGGGGGAACCTGGAGTCTATCCCAGGGAGCATCGGGCACAAGGCGGGGTACACCCTGGCCAGTTCATCGCAGGGCACAATCACATACATTCATACACTACAGACACTTTAGACACGCCAATCAGCCTAACATGCATGTCTTTGGACTGGGGAGGAAACCCCCGACACACGGGGAGAACATGCAAACTCCGCACACACATGGCCCTGGCGGGACTCGAACCCCGGATTGTGGAGGTGTGAGGCGAGCGTGCTAACCACTAAGCCACTGTGCGCTCCCACATTTTTGACATGTTGACTAAAATTTTTTTCTTCTTCTCATGCAAAGCCTTAAACACATCCTGGGGCACATCTTCTGGAATCGCTTCAACAATGTTTTCAATGAGAAGTATAAGCTCAGATGTCTTTTTGAAAAGGATGCATGTATAGTAGGAATATACATGAATATGAAATATGAAAAAAAAAATGAAAAAAAAAATCCAAACCATCATGGCCCTGTGTGAAAAAGTGATTGCCCCCCTTACTATAACTGTGGTTGTCCACACCTGAGTTCAATTTCTCTAGCCACACCCAGGCCTGATTATTGCCACACCTGTTCACAATCAAGGCATCACTTAAATAGGAGCTGCTTGACACAGTAAGGTCCACCAAAAGATCCTTAAAAGCTACACATCAGGCCGAGACCCAAAGAAATGCAGGAACAATTGAGAAAGAAAGTAATTGAGATCTATCAGTCTGGAAAGGGTTA
>JAFFST010053210.1:314081-326144 GCA_022414735.1 Noturus placidus
TTGAGGCCTGAAATGTGGCAAAAGGTCGAACAGTTCAAGGGGGCCGAATACTTTCGCAAGGCACTGTACAATGCCCTTCAGTAATATTCAGTAATATTCCCCCCTTCAGGGCGGCTGTGGCTCAGTCGGTAGAGTGGGTTGTCCACTAATCCACTAATCGTGGGGTTGGTGGTTCGAATCCCGGCCCGGGTGATCCCATGCCGAAGTGTCCTTGGGCAAGACACTGAACCCTAAGTTGCCCCCGATGGCAAGCTAGCACCTTGCATGCAGCTCTGCTACCATTGGTGTGTGAGTGTGCACTCATTTGTAAGATAAAAGGGTCTGCTGAATAAATATAATATTAGCACCCTTTGTAAATATGAGCTAAGAAGGCTGTGAGGAAATTGTTCCTACGAGTGTATGTTAATGGTTTAGGATTCAAATGTCAGTATACTGATTGGTCACAGGTCAAAGATCAGCAGTCAAACAGATGTCGCCATGGTTGTTTGTCGCATGGTACTCCATGATCCTGTGAGTTATCTCAGCCCTTAAATCACATCTCTAGACATCTTTCTCCATGAAGGCTTAACAGTGAAGATCGGAGACTTTGGTTTGGCCACAGTGAAGGCGAGGTGGAGCGGCTCGCAGCAAGTAGAGCAGCCGTCAGGATCCATTCTTTGGATGGTAGGACCAAAAAACAGAAATATTTTTGACTGTCACATTGTTTGATTTGACCTCATTGTACTTACCCAGCAGGAAAAGGAAATGGAACATGTTTCTATGCACTAATAGCAATGTAAGCTAAGCAAAAGCCATTTCTGTACTCCAGGCTCCTGAGGTGATCAGGATGCAGGACAGTAATCCCTACAGTTTCCAGTCAGACGTCTACGCCTACGGTATTGTGCTTTATGAGCTGATGACAGGGGAGCTCCCGTATTCTATGGTTGCGAACAGAGACCAGGTAACTACACAAATCACAGCAAATAAATATTTTGTTAAAAAAACAATCCCATTAGTGCCTAAATTTAAAAATGTCAAAGGGAAATTATGATCCATATAGATGGGGGACAGATTAGAGGACAAAATAGTGGCTCTGTTATGTGTATGTGCCATTTTTCTGTCATGGCTTGGGTACATTTAGTCTATTTCGAGAGAGACCCATCACTGCAAACAAGTACAAAATTCTTCTGACATGACTTTTATCCTACGATGAAGCATTTCTATCCTATTGGGAGTGGTCTCTTCCAGGATGACTCTGCCCCCATCCACGGCTCATTGAATGGTTTGACGAGGGTGACCGCAATATAAATCACATGCTCTGGATGCACCAGATCTCCCTAATTAAACACTAAATGATTTTGGAGCAACATTGTAGACAGCGCACTCTACCTCAATCATCAAAACACCAACTTAAAGAATATCTTTTGGAGGAATTGTGTTCATTCCTCCAGTACAGGGGTGTACAATACATTGATCGTGGCCCCGTCCACAGGGTGAGCCTCCATCAGAAGGACTCGGGGGCCCCCCGCCTGCACCAATCGACGCGGACTTTCGTACGCCACATTTCCCTGCGCCCGTGAGGGGACGGGGATTCGGCGCTGGGCTCTTCCCTCTTTGCTCGCCACTACTGAGGGAATCCTGGTTAGTTTCATCCTCAGATCGCCTTCCCTGCACTTGGCAATGAATCTATTTGCGCTGCCAACCATTGCGGGCGCACCGTCCGTGGTGACTGATATTAATTTGTACTGGGAGCTGGGTTTTGTCTTTTAAAAGACTGAGAAATGTTAACGCCATGATTTCGCTTGCTAGTCTTTAGCGCTGGCGCGTTTGATCGCGCACGCGTGTTGAGCAAAAAGACGAGATCTCAGACCGACTGCCCTGTACATCAACGCTAACATCTATATTTCTTTTTGTGTGTGTATATATATGTATATATAATGTGTGTATGTATGTACTGTGTGTATGTGTGTATGTATGTATGTGTGTGTGTATATATATATAATGTATGTGTGTATATATAGTGTGTGTGTTTCACATTTTTAGTGTAGGTAGATATCTTTGACTGGTCATGTTAAAACTAGCTCGCAAGTCAAAAAAGTATGTGCACCCCTGCTCCAGTACATTTCCAGAGAAGGAAAGAATCTATGCTATGGTTCGTTGATGTTTGAGTGATTTTTGTGGTGGGTAAACACCTTACTAACAAAGTTTATGTTGTTGTTCTCCGATAATTTGTCCCCATATGTGTATGTACACAGTTCTCTCCAAAAGTATTGGAACAGCAAGGCCAATTCCTTTGTTTTTGCTATACATAGAAGACATTTGGGTTTGAAATCATGAAAGTATAGATCAAAATTTCAGCTCCTATTTACATCTAGATTTTAAACTTGGAACATGGTAACTTTGATTGCAGCAAAGGTGAGCAAAAGTATGGTAACATATGGTCTTAAAGTACATTAAATCAAATGACTAATATTTGCTTGCATATTCCTCGCTTGCAATAACTGCATGCAAGTCTCTGTCTTGCTGAGGAATTTTTACTAGTCAATATATACAGAAACACTTGCTAGCAGCTATGGATAATTTGTGTACCAGTGTAGCACAAACACAATGTAAGACATAACTGAATGTAGTCCTATAGTTCTGATGCTCTTGCGGTTCATCACCAGTGACTCCAAGTTGGTGGAGTATAACTTGCGCAGAGCCCAGACACTAAATTTAGCCTCAAACATTAATGGGCCCTGGGATCCAGATCTGCTTGGCAATTTGTGGCAGAGGCGCCTCCTTCATGCATTTCTTTAGACAAGCTACATAGTCCTAGTCTTGCAATTTTCAGTTCAAACATCTAATTGGGTTTGTATATTTGGTAAAGAATGCTGATTTTCTGTTGCAGACTTTGTGTATTGCACGGTGGAATAATTATAATAATCTCTTTTGCAGATCATCTTCATGGTAGGAAGAGGTTACTTGTCTCCAGACCTAAGCAAGCTGTATAAGAGCTGCCCCAAAGCTATGAAGAGACTCGTCGCTGACTGCATTAAGAAGTCGAAAGACGACCGTCCGCTATTCCCTCAAGTAATCACTGTTTAACATGCTTGTGGCTTGGTCTTGAAATATGTTTGTCAGCACAGTTTTACTTCATAAACCCTTATACCACAGTGCTTTTTAAATGCTCATATCTGATTGGTCAGTAGTGTCCTCTGTAATTCAAATGATAGGGTTATATTAACATGCTTTTTTTAAATACGTTATCGTTTCTGTAGTAACCGTTCATTCATAGGGGCTTGTACGAAGGGCGCAGCACATAATCTAAGGCTAATAACAAACGTATTAAAAAGTATGTTATTTAGCAAAGAACGTGACGAGCTTGGTAATATGACAAGCAGCATCCTAATAAAGTCAGTAAGAAAAGAAGAGATGCTGGTGAGGGAACATCTGCTTATAGCTGTTCTAACGCAAGTGATGATGGGAACCAAATTGAGTTGCAGATGTTCCACAACATTACATACAACTATAAAAGGATAAAAAGTACATTACATTATTTATTCATTTAGCAGACGCTTTTATCCAAAGCGACTTACAAATGAGAGCACACTCACACACCAATGGTAGCAGAGCTTCCATGCAAGGTGCTAGCTTGCCATCGAGGGCAACTTAGGGTTCAGTGTCTTGCCCAAGGACACTTCGGCATGGGATCACCCGGGCCGGGATTCGAACCACCAACCCTACGATTAGTGGATTAGTGGACAACCCGCTCTACTGACTGAGCCACAGCCACCCCAAAAAGTATTTGGCGTTCATTAATAAATAAAAAAAGTGTAATTGTTGGTAAATCGCTGTGGTATAAAAGGAGTAAATGCTTTGGAAGTGCTGTTAATTGGGGTGCGGGGATCAAAATCTGTGTAAGAATGTATCATACCATCCTAGTGTTGGTTATTTTTTTATAACCGCATGCCCCATCGTGTTTTATTCCTTAATTATGTTTTGTTCCCAACTTAACAATCAAAGTTCCATTAAGCCAGGCCATCTTTTTAGATATTATAATAATTTAATATAATTTAAGCACACCAAGAAACTCTTTTTAAAAACCCCACCTTCGAAAAGTGGAGATTAAAGTAAACACACTTACTTTACTAGACAAGTATGTATTTAGACGAAGAGCTTTTCTGCCATAATAACTATTCAGTGTGAGCCAAAATATCTGACGGTTTTCCAGTCAACCACAAGGAAGGTTTTAAGTGCTGTGAAGCCACAACCATCACTTGAGACCAGGTTTTACGTTAAATAAAGCGTCACTGTTCTGGAGTAAGACTGTAAAAAGATGGCGGGATAATCTAAATTTAAAGGGCATCACAGATTGATACGTGTTCCTTTGCTCTCTAGATTCTGGCCTCAATAGAGCTGCTGCAACACTCCCTGCCCAAAATCAACCGCAGCGCATCGGAGCCGTCGCTTCACAGAGCCGCTCACACGGACGACATCAGCATTTGCACTCTGACCTCCACTAGGCTCCCTGTCTTCTAATATGGCTGCCTGGTTTTTTTTTTCCCCCCAGAAGTTCCTTCTGCTAGACCTGGAGCACATCAAGCACATGACGGTATTTTCAATGATTCTCAGAATGAAGCACAAAGAGAAGAAAAAGCCTTTTACAGCTTTTTATTTGGGTTCCGCTGCAATGTAATCAAGTCGTCATGTTTGACTGCATTTCTTTCACAGTAGCCAAAGGTCAGTCGAGTAAAAGACATGCCCAGAGAGCACTTTTTTTTTTATTATTACACTTAATTTATTCTATCTCATTTGGTGTGATGAGGTATACAGCATGGCATTAAATACACTATTAATAACCGACGACTGGGTTTTAGCCACATAACCTAGCACATGCTTAATCATAAATATTGGGTCAACCTATAATTCCTGGTATAGTGGCTTCAAATGAAAATGCTGTGATGTCACTCAAAATGCACCAATGGAGCAGTGTTTTTATTTATTTATTTTGTTCCCCTGCCCAATTTAAAAAAAAACAAACAAACAAAACCCAAACCACAGTTGACCCATGAATCTGTACACAGTTGTGTAAGTGTTCTGAAGTCTCTGATATTAGCCCTTCCCACATTCTCGCATGAGTAATCATTCGAAATGATTTTCTCGCTTGAAAGACGCGACGCCTACGCTTTCCGTTCGAGAATGTTTGGAGTTCATTAATGTGAAGTAAAATCGAAGTATGTTTGACTTAGCGAACACTAAACAAGCATGTAGTTAACATCGGTTAATTGGATTTGTTTCAATTTCAACTTTTCCGCTGAAATTGGTCAAAAATGGCACTTTTCAGCCGAAAGAGGGAAAATCTACGACTTTACAAATGTGATTTAAAAATGTGGTTTGCAGATGTGTTCAACCAGTGCAGTTAAGCCCATCATGAGAGAGATAGATAGATAGATAGATAGATAGATAGATATATATAGACACATATATACACACACACACTGTTTTGCGTTAAACACCAGAGGCCACTCGTCGGTTAACGCTACAAAACTCTTACTTGCACACTTTCTTACTAACTGCTGCACGTAACAGCTTTTTATTTATTTATTCATTTTTTTTTAATAAAGCGCGAACGTACAAATGCAGGACTGAACATCACTCCTCTTCAGAGCATTATCTGATGGTCAGTACTGATCCAATCCTGACATCCTCTCAGGAACTAAGGCCTGATGATGGTGGGATTTAAGACTTGTCCTGTGTTCTTAAATGCATGGTCCGTGTTGTGTTCATCAACATACAACACATTCATGGCATGAAGCACATCAGGTACCAGTCCAGTGTTTCAGGCCTATATTGGACCAGGTTCACATTCAGTATTGGATCAGTGTGTTCACTTTACAAATCCATCAATAATCTATCCTTCCTCATCCTAAATGTGTTGTTTTTGTTTTCTTCATTCATTTCACCATGTTTATGAGGGTATAAAACCTGACTCAGTGAGGTTTTGGTTGTCTGCGGGAGCTGAGCTTGTAAACGCACACAATCTTTTAACAGCAAAACCCGACCCACAAAATTTCCAGACAAAGGGCTATGGGACTCTTCACTTACTAGTCATACTCATTTTTCATTTAACCATCTAACTAAAATTGGATAGTTTCCATAAGTTCCAAATCATTTGAAGGTGTAGACTGATCGTTCTCCTAAAGCAAAGTTCGGCGCATACTTCAGATGTATGCTTTTAAATCTCTTTATCGAGTATCAGGGATTTCCCCTTTTTAATTAGTCTTTCTAGGGTTGAATATAATTTGAGAATTTAAAAAAATGAGAGCAGAGCAATGATTATTATTGAGATTATAAGGCATTTTCTTTGATTTTTGACCTGGTGTTCTTTAGCGAGGTCCAACTTGTGCACTTGAACGACTGTTAATGCTGTGTATTTTAATAAACTTTAAGTTAAATACACCGTTTGGACTGAATTACTGTACAATCTGGGAACATGGGGGTTTGTGTGTACTGTCTGGCCATTATTTTTAAATGTCCCCGATTTTACATGCAGCTATTGTTCTGTATTTTAGTGGATGTCCTGGGAAGCATGGGAAGGTGCTGGATTTGTTTTCATTACTTTCAACCTTGCAGGAAGCCATTACTGCTGATATGACTTGAAAGCTTTATTGGGCAGCAATTCAGTTCTTGAAGTCGATGTGTTGGAAGCAGGAAAAATGGGAATGCATAAGAATCTTATCGTCTTTGATAAGGGCTGAATTGTGATTGCTAGATGACTGGGGTAGAGCATCTCAAAAACTGCAACAGGGTCATGGGTGCCCAAGGCTTATTGATGCCCATCTGGTCCGATCTCACAGAAGAGTTGATGCTGGTTATAATAGAATGATGTCAGAACACAAGTGCTTGCTGCATAGCCGCTGACCCCTCGCCACTGCCAAAAGTGCCTACAAAGGGCATCAGAACTGGACCATGGAGCAATGGACCTGGTCTGATGAATCACATTTTCTTTTATCACGTGGACGGCCAGGTGCTTGTGCGTCACTTACCCGGGAAAGAAATGGCACCAGGATGCACAATGGGAAGAATGCAGTGTGATGCTCTGGGAAACTTTGGGTTTAAAGTGGATCTACATTTGAGACATACCACCTACCTAAACATTGTTGCAGACCAAGTACACCGCTTTTATGGCAATGGTATTCCCTAATAGCAGTGGCGTTTTTCAGCAGGATAGTGTGCCCCTGCCACACTGCAAAAAATTGTTCAAAAAACAGTTTGAGGAACATGACAGAGTTCAAGGTGATGACTCGGCCTCCCAATTCCTCAGAGCTCAATCCAATCGAGAATCGGTGGGATGTGCTGGACCAACAAGTCTGATCTGTGAAGGCCCTACATCACAACTAACAGGACTTTAGGGATCTGCTGCTAACACCCTGGTGCCAGATACCACAGCACACTTTCAGAGGTCTTGTGGAAACAATGCTGGTCAGAGCTGTTTTGGCAGCACAAGGGGGATGAACACAATATTAGGCAGGTAGTTTTAATGTTATGGCTGATTGGTGTGTGTATAAGGGCATCTTCCAGCTACCAGTTTACCACTGTGCAAACTACATAGCTAAATTCTCACACACTGTTTATACATACCCAGCTGACGGGAATACTAAAACTTTCTATGAGATTGGGATTTAAAAAGGGGAGCCTTTATTAATAGCTAAAAATGTGAAAAATTATTACACGATGGAAATTGTTGCTTTTTTCTTTTCCATATTTGGACATTTGATCATGTTTGAAACGGTGCCTATTAATAAAGGTGATATACTTGAAGAAAACTACAAGGAAAATGAGCTGTTTCATTGTTTATTCAACAGAGGACTATCGATAGATGTGATGTTTTCCTGTGGAAAAAGTAAGTACACCCTTGGCCTCAGAAGCTAGTATTGCCCCCTTTAGCAGAAATAACTTCTTGTAGGCGTTTGAATAACTGTCCACCAGACTCGCTGGAATTTTTGACCACTGTTCCATGTAATATTCTATCAGTTGCAAGATGCTTGAGGGTTTTCTTGCAGTTTCAAATCCCCCCACAACAGTTCCATGGGATTCAAATGTACGCTTTGACTCTGCCTTTCCATAACCCTTCTTTCCGTGTTTTTGAGCCGGTCCTTGGTGGATTTGCTCGTGTGCTTAGGATCATTAACCTGTTGAAAGGTCCACTTTAGGTTCAACTTCTACTTTTGGACAGATGGCCTCACGTTATCCTCAAGCACTCTTTGATATGATGAAGAATTCATAGACAACGAATGCAAGTTGTCCAGTCCTTGAGGCAGCGAAGCAAACCCAAACCATAAGATTTCCACCACCGTGCTTCACAGTTGGCATGTGATGCTTCTCCTGAAACACGCCTTTGGTCTGCACCAAACATGTCTGCTGTTACTCTGGCCATACAACTCTAACTTTGATTTATCTGGCCAGAGCACTTTATTCCAAAACCCCTGCTCTTTGCCTATGTACTCATTGGCAAACTGTAATCTTGAAAAGGCTTTTTCCTACACACCGCCCATGTAGGTCAAAATTGTGCAATCTCTTTGAGTGTAGAAGCATGCACTTTGACACCATTAGCAGCAAGACCTACTTGCACATCCTGTGATGAAATATTGGGGTTCTTGGAGACTTATTTTTTGCATCAGACGGCCAGTCCTGGACAAATTGGCAGTCCTTTGAAATCCACACCATTGGTACATTATTTTCATACAGTTGAATGATTTATCTCAAATAATTTGAAGATCTTTTTGAATCCCTTGCCAGAGTCCTAGGCATCCACAATCTTTTTTTCTGAAGGCCTTATAGAACTCTTTAGATCTTGGCATGGTTACACCACACACCTCAATGGCAAAGTGAACACCAGACACTAGATATGAGAGGGGTATAAATAAGACACGTTCCACTCACTGGCACCCAATCTTGAAGACCTGATTCTAATTTTATGGATTTGAATGCATGTACTTTTTCTATGTGGACGATCTGTTTCTTTTTTAATTTAAATTGTGAAAGTTACCATAAAATGCCAATTTTATGTGCTATTTGATAATCACCTTTATTAATAGGCACTGTGGCTTAGCGGTTAGCACGTCCGCCTCAGAGGTCCGGGGTTCGAGTCCCGCCAGGGCCGGGTACTCCGGTTTCCTCCCCCAGTCCAAAGACATGCATGTTAGGCTGATTGGCGTGTCTAAAGTGTCCGTACTGTATTAATGTGTGTGTATGTGATTGTGCCCTGTGATGGACTGGCACCCTGTCCAGGGTGCACCCCGCCTTGTGCCCGATGCTCCCTGGGATAGACTCCAGGTTCCCCGTGACCCTGAAAAGGAGTAAGCGGTTGAAGATGGATGGATGTTTCAAAGAGGATCAAATGTTTGCTTGCCCAAATACGTCAAAAAAAAAAAAGCCAACAATTTCCATGGGGCGTCACAATAATTGAACAAGAAGCATACAGGGCATTCAGGTCATCTTTTTTATTTTTTTTTTCATTTCATTCTAGGATCTCAAACAACTAATATCTGCCTCAGTTTTAAATAAATAACTCAAACAACATGGATAAACTACTGTATCAGATTTTGAGAAACACTAATTGGTAGTAGAGGGACGTTTCTACCTGATTATACCTTCAAGCCTTGTGTGCACATGATGGTACAGACAAACCTTTTCTAGCATTGACAACAGCGTGTAGTTCCTAAAAACTGCCAATATGTTTCTCAAAGATAGTAGAGTTGTTGTGTCTGTGTAAATGGATCTAAGTGCAACAATTACAGTATATATATTTTTTTTAAATAATACACAATACTTGTTAAACACTCACACTACTTGAGTGTGTTTATGGTGTGCCAGCAGGGTTTGCAGTCCTTTTTTTCCTTTTATTATTTGACGGCTATTTTCTTTGGACATATGAAAAATCTGTTCAATCCTGCAAAATTCTAAACACACGTCAGGAAAATATAGCAGCTTACACAAACAATACATGTGCCTTTAAATATTTTCATGATAAACATAGTGTAATATACCACAAAAAATGTACCACAGGTAAAAAGTTTTTTTTTTGTTTTTTTTTTTAAGAAAACCATGTCGAGCCATAAACAGGGAAATGTTTACCAGTGAGTACATTTTTATTGCCCAAATTACATACACAGTTACCAAAGTTATGAAACCATGGCTTGCCGTGGTCGGCCTACAGGACTGCGAGTGTGTGTAAGCTGAAGAGATCAGGGTGATGCTGATGTTCCACTTTCTTCTCCGGCACCAGAGAGCTGCATGAAGAGTTCGCCCAGGTCGTTGACCTCGTCTTCATACTGTGGAACCGCACGATGCTCTCGTTCTTCGATGAAATCCCACAGACGTACAGAATTCAAGAACTTGACAAACAGAAAGCAAAAAAAAATTATTTATCACTACAAGATTATCATTCATCTGTTAAATATACAGCACAGCCTAACGTGAACATCTCGGATATAAGGCTGCCACCTCATTGTTTTAATTAGCCTCTTTTATAAAGATATTTAGTTCATGTTCATTAACTTGAGCAAGTTTTGTGATCCCAGCTTTGTGATTTTATAAGCAACTGGTGCAATTAGGATGGTTCTGTTTGCTGAGAATTGCACACCAAATACACATTAACCACCTCGTTAGCTAGAGAACAGTGAAGATTAAATTTGCTAATCACAACTTTTCATCCTTAATCAGGGAAAGGACTGAAAACTGTGGACTAAATAAATGTCAAGTCGCCATTGTCACGGTGTGTGATGAACACTGAAGAGGTAATTAACTGTCCTTTCCAGTGCTCGCCACTGCATTTATACACGCACAGAGTGAGCATGGGGCAGCATGATTCTTGCCCCAACAGGCCTGTATTAACTGTTTATTGGTTCAAAATGTGAGCAACAATAGCTCCGGTGGAGCTAAATGTGTCAGTGAGCACTCATCCCACATGACTGTGAAACATCTAGAAAGGCTTTATACATACACACACACACAACACACACACACAGTATCTCACAAAAGTGAGTACACCGCTCACATTTGTGTAAATATTTGATTATCTTTTCATGTGACAACACTGAAGAAATGACACTGTGCTACAATGTAAAGTAGTGAGTGTACAGCTTGTGTAACAGTGTAAATTTACTGTCCCCTCAAAATAACTCAACACACAGACATTAATGTCTAAACCACTGGCAACAAAAGTGACTACACCCCTAAGTGAAAATGTCCAAATTGGGCTGAATTAGCCATTTTCCCTCCCTGGTGTCATGTGACTTGTTAGTGTTTCAAGGTCTCAGGTGTGAATGGGAAGCAGATGTGTTAAATTTGGTGTCATCACTCTCACACTCCCTCATACTGGTCACTGGAAGTTCAACATGACACCTCCTGGCAAAGAACTCTCTGAAAAAAAGAATTGTTGCTCTACATAAAGATGGCCTAGGATATAAGAAGATTGCCAAGACCCTGACACTACAGCTGCAGCACGGTAACCAAGACCATACAGCGGTTTAACAGGACAGGTTCCACTCAGAACAGGCCTCGCCATGTTCCACCAAAGAAGTTGAGTGCACGTACACAGTGAATTTAGAAAGCATGTCCTACATTTTTTTTTTTTTTACTTTTCTGTAAATGTAATATTTGATAGAAAATTTACACATGGCGTTCTTTGTTTTGTCATGTCTACACATTTGCGATTATTGTGCCGCTTTCCATTTATTTCATAATTTTTTTAATTTTTTTTTTTTTTACAAATTGTTAGATTTTTTCCCATCCTAGTATCTTTTTTTTTCTTCAGTTTGCTGAAGACAAGCAGACTAAGGACATGGATTACTGGAACCATGTCCTGTGGTCTGATGAGACCAAGATAATCTTATTTGGTTCAGATGGTGTCAAGCGTGTGTGAAAGCAACCAGGTGAGGAGTACAAAGACAAGTGTGTCTTGCCTACAGTCAAGCATGGTGGTGAGAGTATCATGGTCTGGGGCTGCATGAGTGCTGCCGGCACTGAGGAGCTACAGTTCATTGAGGGAACCATGAATGCCAACATGTACTGTGACACACTGAAGCAGAGCATGATCAG
>JAFFST010053210.1:326196-336821 GCA_022414735.1 Noturus placidus
GAGGAGCACAAGGTCTCTAACATCCACCAGCTCCGTGATGTCATCATGGAGGAGTGGAAGAGGACTCCAGTGGTAACCTGTGAAGCTCTGGTGAACTCCATGCCCAAGAGGGTTAAGGCACTAATGGAAAATAATGGTGGCTACACAAAATATTGACACTTTGGGCCCAATGTGGACATTTTCACTTAGGGGTGTACTCACTTTTGTTGCCAGTGGTTTAGACATTAATGTGTGTGTTGAGTTATTTTGAGGGGACAGCAAATTTACACTGTTACACAAGCTGTACACTCACTACTTTACATTGTAGCACAGTGTCATTTCTTCAGTGTTGTCACATGACATGATATCATCAAATCTGAGGGGTGTACATATATATATATATATACATATATTACACACACACACACACATACACTTCAACAAAACTTATAAACAGTATGGACTTCTGAATGATGTCTTGATGAAAATGAACTGCTGATACAGTATACAGCTGGGCTCTGCCCCACCAGCCCCTATGGATGAACCACCACTGTCCCAAATGTACATGATGAGCCACAAAAAGCTTTGGTGTCCTATCAATTATGTTTTGCACTGAAACTAGAAATTTAATGCAGCTAGCAAATAATAACTTGTAGACAACAGTTAAAGGCCCCTGAAGCGCAGCGTTATTCGACGTGTTGACAATTTCCATTAAAATAGGGAGACAGGGTGACGTTCACTACGTTTACATGGAGAGCAGTAATCTAAATAATGAGCTTATTCTGAATAAGATAATGTGATTAAGGTGTTTACACGAGTCACTTTTAGAATACTCCGGTCATGTACCCATTTTACATGTTTTAGAACATAATTAGATTAACAGCCCGCGTCATTACATCACCACGCCACGACGTCCCTCCAGAATTTCACGTATCAACGTACAGTTAGTCTTCGTTATGGTACCGTATACAGTTTTGGGTGTTTTTATTTTATTTTTTACGAAGGCTTTAAGTGCAGTTAATTATTTGTCATGCTGTACGTGCAAATAGACAACTGCTTGAATCCGTGGGCTGCGTCCCAAACCACATACTTACCAGGGCTATAGTAGGCATGTATGCGGTTTGGGACACGGCTGAACTCTCTTGTTCGCCATAAAGTATTGAGCTCTGCTGTGTGTGATCGTGTCCTGTTGCAAAATGTGGTCAAAACTCACACGACTTTAATAGTGTGTACATGTCTGTAATACTCATCAATAATGTGACTAAAACAGGAGTACTCCACACGTCTTAACTCCATTAGTGTTTACTTCGAGTATGACAATCAGATTAAGGTAATTAAAAATTGCTGTTTACATGCTAGTTTCTTAAATCACATTATTGTCTTAATCCGGTTAATAGTGGCTTATTGTTGTCCATGTAAACGCACTGATTGAGTGGCTCCTCCGCCATTTTAAATAGGCAATAGCGTTTAGCCGTACTTGAGAAAGAATTGAAATAGAACAAATTCAAGCTGTTTCCTTCTTAGGGCTGGAAAACTGAAAAAACCGAACACGTTCTAACAGCCAAAGACACATTTATGACCCATGCTCATGATTTCTCTCGCTCGACAACAGCAACTTCGGCAAGGTGATTTTTATATAAGGAGCGGCACACTTCAGATTCAAGAGAGCATTTGATTGGACAAAAAAAATCTGATGAGAAGCTGAAGTGCAGAATGGCATCAAAACTGTTGATCTGTATTGGTGGTAGAAAGACTGTACATTTTGAATGCATATATCTTCCATATGCGAATATTATCAATGCTTTGGAGCACACTAGCTGCTTAGAACATTCGTACTAAAAGCCACAAAACTTCCATTTTGATTTCATGAGGACTTTAAGCACTTCGGCAAACTGCATGCTTAAATCATTTGAGGTGACTGGAGGAATGTGTTATCTGATGTTTGAGCAGTTTTGATCTGACATTGGAGATGGGAATGAAGTCACGATGCCTTCACTAGGACTGGCAGCTTCCATCATGCCTGTTATTCTTAGCTCAGCTCAGGCCTGAGGCTCGAGCGAACCAGACGTGTATCAGCACACTGAGTCACTTAAGTGAACGAGCTGTGACTGACTGACTACTGATTCCAGTGTTCTTTCACCCTACCTGTTTAATTGCTTCAGACCGATGGGATGTTGTAGCCTGTTTTAGTGTTTAAATAAAACACTTTGCATTCCCTTGTGCATTGATTCATTTGATTTGAGCCGCTTGGAAGGGGTTCAGACGACCATCTGTGTCAGAATAGGGTGCATTAATAATACAGATGCAACATTTATAGCTAGACCAATACATCGGTCATCCGATAAAACCAACTGAATTCGTAAAGCAAATGTGGAGCGTCTGTCGTACAAGTCTCTGTGCGAGTCGTTACTATATAAACGATAATGAATTTGAACAACAGCATTGATATAACCCTTGCAGAGGGCTTTATTGACAGACCTGCAGTTGTAGAAGATTAATCAGCATCTTCTGACCAATTAGAATTGAGCATTAAACAGTGCAGCCTGATAAACTTGTCTATGAAAACACCATTCATGAATGCACAGCATGCACAGCACTAGGGGGCGCTTACTACTCACGGAATGCAGTTCATTTGTAAAGTGCAATTAACCGCTCTTGCTCTTGGCCATGACATTCGCAGTGAACTTCTGCCCTGATTTGAGAATTACGTCATTGTTTGAGTGTGCTTATTTCTATACGCAGGATGTTTTATATGCGAGTTTGAGAAACCCCATGTTCAACAGTAAAGCACTGTTTCACTAATATTACTGTGAATAATGTAGTTAGTAGTGTTTCATTAGAAGTGTTACCCGAACGTTTCCTTCTGAGCTGAGTTGCTTTCGAGGCTTGTCCGGTTCAGCCCGTGTTCCATCAGGGTAGGCGTGCATGTAGAAACATTTCCCTCCGAACGGACACGTTCCTCTTCCCTGGTCAAAATACTTGCATGGTTTTTTACTGCAAAACATATCAAGCAGTTTCACTGGGGATAAATCATTAGTTTAAAGAATGGGTCATTGTTTCAAACACCAAGCAAGTGTAAATACATATATTTACAAAAAACCCCCAATAATAAAAATAAATGCTCACTGGGGAAATGATGATGAACCTATGACAGGAAAGAACACAACCTGGACTCTGCTAGACCTAGCTTCTTCTGCAAAGGATATTTTTCAATTATTTAGCGCTTCAGCAAGATCAAAAGCAGTTCATAACCTGCACTGTAGGGTAGCCTATAGCAGACGTCTAAGGACTGGCCTGTTAACCTTTGGCATTTCACTTGGAAATCACTTCACAGCCAACCTTGGACATCCAAGGTTCAATAAGATTACTGAGGATGGCACCACTTAAAAACCATGATGTCGTCTTTGGATAGCACCTGATACGGACAGTTTTGCAGTCAATTCTCAATCACTGAACCGTTCATAACAGACTTCATGTGAAAACTATAATGAATTTCCTGGTTACACAGCTGCACTTTTTGACCATGTAATGCACAGTTACAGAAGGGAATTATTGATCAGTCGTCACCCAGATGAGGATGGGTTGCCTTTTGAATCGAATTCCTCTCAAGGTTTCTTCCTCATCTCAGAGTTTTTCCTTGCCACTGTCGCGCTTATTAATGATAAAATGTATAAACTGAAAATGTATCCTGAATTTATATATTTCTGTAAAGCTGCTTTGTGCCAATGCTCATTGTTAAAAGCGTTATACAAATAAAGCTGAATTGAATCGAATTCATAGCGTTGCACGTCATATCATTTACACTTCACCACACAAACGTTTAACTAAAACATCACTGTGGGACTCCCGAGTGGCACAACAGAAAAACATTTGCCCCATCATTCAGAGATGATTGGGGGGGTGGGGACGACGACTAACAAAAATCAACCAAAACACACAAAAACTCTGCACTGTGACTATACCTGGACAATATGAAGAAATAATATTGATATTATGGTACATTATAAAATATCACAGGCATTATTGTACACTTTATAATTTTTTAATAACAATTACAAACTGATCTTTATAAAATATCTTGCAAATATCCGACGTTAAAAATTTTTGTTGCCATAAGATCAAAATATTTAACAATGTTTTCCCCGTTTTTTTATGCTAATTTTGTTTTGTTGGCAGTTTCCTAGAAACCAACACAATGTGACACCTATTGGGTTTCTTAGACCATACATGTATTAAGATATGATATTTTTGTCATATTTCCTACCACTAATTGAGACACAGTTCTGGTGTGAAAAGAAAGAACCTAATTAAAGAACCGTTTCCTGTTTCCAATCATATGACCGTAGATGTGAAAGTTTTTTGAAGGAAGTGGGGTGGCTAGTATTTGGCCTCATTAATTACATACAACCTTGAACTTCAAAAGTCATTTACATATTTAATAAAACGATCAGTTGTTCAAAAGTCTTTGTCAAAAATGTATTTGTGGCACTGTGGCCTGTTACAGAAAGTTTGTTGCACATGCAAATAGAGCAACAAAGTGAAAATGCACTGAATGGCGTGTGCAAACTTTCAGAGAATATTAAACTACAATAAAAAACTCAAACCTGAGATATTGCATATTTCTGTGGCAGGACATACACTCTACAATACCACTGTTTTACCCTACCTAATAGTGAGCATATGTAATGAAGAGGAGGTAATTTGGGATTTAAAGATGAAGCACCAATGGCAAGAAAAACAAAAACAAATCGGAAACATGACATTTCTTATGGTGCAAACTCAAAGGTGCTAAAATGGGCAATGGGAAAGAATATTTAACTTTGGCAAACAGTCACTATGCAGCAATTAATAATTGCGGTGCTGTTCATCATTCTAGCTACTGTGTTTTTGTTGTGGTCTGACTCAAGTGGCAACTCAAATATTCAAATGAAGATTACCGGTACATCTTTTAGCTTCTCACCTGACTCCAGATTTGAACTCCTCAATGAGACGATTCTTTTCCTCCTGATCTTCCACCCAGTACATGCTGGGAATAACAAACTCGGACACCACCCGGCATTCCGGACAAGACCTGCACATCACACCAAGCATGAGATTTACACTATGATAACACACACACACACACACACACTCATTCATACATATATGTGTGTATATGTATGAATATGAGTGTGTGTGTGATATAGATATATATAGATGTATATATATAGCTTTATTTCATTTTTACAGTACATTACATGTACAGTACATTTTCATGGTAGTCAGTACTGTTGATTTGCTTAATAAAGTTCAGCAACTTTTTACTTTGACTGTTATGTTTTCATTCAATAATATTAAAAACTATAATATTAAAAATTGGTTATTGCCAGATACTGCGCAACTTTGTTATCGTACCAGTAAAAGCCAATATCAGTCGATCGCTTACAATTACAGCAATAAAATGATTCTTTAAATAGTTAACCATGCTGATTTACTTCTTTTGAAATCATTAGAATCAACAACAACAAAAACAACAACAACAACAACAATAATAATAATAATAATAATTATTATTATTATTCATACTTTGAAAAACCATCTTAAGGTTTGTACTCAAAATAAATCCTACAAAAAAATAAACGGAAATTACTGCAATATATGAAATGCCAGGTAATTCGTATTAATCAATGCAAAGTATGTTTATATTTCCAACTCCGCTTTATTTAAAATATTTCTGGTTAGTGGTAACTAGCCGAATCCATGAAACTGTAGTAAGGTTAGTAGGCAATGATGGCTGCCGAATGTCTTCCAATCTTTTTAAGCAGTGGCTCAAGCAAAAAGTAAACACAAACAAAAAGTGCTAATTAAAAAAATCTATAAATTCCTGAGCTTTGTCTAAAATATGTAAATATATATGTAATAACTAAATATATAAGACCTTGCATGTGTGTCATACTGCCTTTTTCTCTCACCATCAAGTCCTGAATTTGACTCCATGGCCATTATTTATGCTAAAAGAAATATGAGTGTATCTAACTCAGATAAGCTTCTGAGGAGACCTGTTCTGAATAAATGCATCTCTCATTTTTGATCATTCTGCCCCTTCATATGGTTCCATTTTGCTTAAGTTCTACATTCCAGAAAAGAGAAGAAAATAAAACAAACAAACTGACATATTGATGAAATGAGAGAATGTTGCCTTGGTGTGGACAGCCTGTCATCCAGCACTTATACCCCAGGAATCTTGTCTTTCCACTTGGTCTGTACCAGTAACAATCATATTTTTGGAGATAACTGTGTGGAAAATAACTCGGGTAAACTGTTGAAACTGAGCAGGGAGGCAGATGCAGATTTCAATACCTAAAAAGAAAGAAGAAATGGGATTTCCGCCTGTTTTGGAGTGTCTTGTGTTCAGTACTGAATTTATTTGTGATATGAACTCAAGACACTCAAGGCTTTATTTATTTATTTTTTTTTTAAATATAGCCTACTAGGTTTAAATATTATAATGTTATTGCGGCAGTTGTATAGAGTGTTTTACTATCAAAAAATCTTTCCATTTGATCTCTGTACCAATGTTATTGTGGAGCGGTGTGAAATGTTTGCCCAGCAGGGGGCTCACACCCCTCCCTTTCCCATCGCCCTGTTCAGCAGCGGCTAAGCACAGAGTCCTGATCCTCTACATACAGAAAGCCAACAGCGTCCTGACTAATCCTATAACAGACCTGCGGTGATATAATTATTCATTCACTGATTGAAAAAGTCAGATAAGTCTCTTTCCATTCCGCTGGCAGAATAGGATGGAAATCTACTGTGAGAAAGGGTTAATGGGGTGAAGGCCTTTTTTTAAAATATAGTAACCATCAAAGGATGTGGTTATAAAAACCCTCTCATATCACACATTTTTAATTTAACTTTCTATTTGAACACAAATTGTTGCAGTATGAATAGAATAAAGATTAATTTTTGTATTATAGCCCTTGTGTCCTCTACTTTAATTAACGTGTATTGTTAGATCCTAGGAAAAGGAAGTGTGCATGACTCAGTGCACTAGTTTCTTTGCACGCTTGTTTCACCTCACCACACTTATGAATACATTTGTGTAATCATAATTCATTGTATACTGCTCTCATTTTTAAGGACCACGCTTGCTGATACTGCTCTCTATTAAATACTAGATACTCTCTATTAAAAATTTAAGAACACGAAACTGGTACAAGCTACGCATAGACGTGGAGGTGATTGTGGTTTAAAAAAAACGTCACAAATTCGATGTGTTCCCATATTTTACAATGATTTTTTATTCTGGTTGCAATGTAGTTGTTTGTAACCAACTTCAGACCTGTGTATACAATTCTGTATATTCCTGCACATACATGGAAGTTCCCATCATCATTCACTCAGTTTATAGAATCTCAAAATGGCTTCATATTGATAAGGAAATCATCAGGCTTTGAAAAACTGCCTTGCATCTAATGACGTTCCTCAGATGGGGTTACTTACTTGATGATCTTGTTGTCAAACTGCTTGGCGCAGCGCCACTGGCGGATGCAGCTGAGGCAGTAGGTGTGGCAGCAGCTGGACAGGATGCCGAAGCGCCGCTCGGACGGAGACGCCTTCTCATACACCACCTCCATGCAGATACTGCACACTTTCTCCTGGCTCTGCTGCACCGCAAACGCCTGCTCCATGTCCTTCTCAAAAGCGGTCATACACACCTGCAGAGGAAGAGCATCAATCTCAAACAATCTGATAAATTCAACAACTACAGCTGAGGCCAAAAAAGTTAACATACACCTAAAGATATTGAGTATCAGTTTTTCTCAACTCCACTGCTTCCACAGCTTGAGTTTACCGGCATAAAAAAGGCCAGACTGAAGTTTGCGGACTTTTGGAGGAATTTTCTTTGGTCTAATGAGACAAAAAGAAGAAGAAATGTTTGGCCATAACGATCAGCACTAACTATAGAGGAAAACGGCTGAGGTTCTTAATCTGAAGAACACCATCCCAACTGTGAAGCATGGGGATTGCAGCATCATGTTGTGGGAGTGTTTTGCTGGAACGTGCCTGGGGTACTTCAGGAAATAGATGGCATCCTGAAGAGGGATTATCTAGAAATACTGAAGCAACATCTTAAGACATCAGCCAGAAAGTTCTGGCAGGAAGAATGAACAAACATTCTGATATTGTAAGTATTGTGAGAAGTAGGGCTGCACAATTAATCGAATATCGATCGCGATTACGATTTTGACTGCCCACGATTAAATGAACATGATCGACTGCGATATTGACGTTTAAAGTTCGTCCTCCGCTCATAGAAATCTCTGCTGCAGATCAAGTCAAGCGCTTCCTACACGTACAGCCAATCACATAGTGCGACGCAGGGCTGACGTCATTTTGTAGTGTCAAAACCCGGAAACGGAGTTTTTAGTTCTCGAGCTGCCAGTTTCGCTTCGAGTTCCAACGCGAGGAGAAATCATGACATTAATATGATGTTAAATGGCACTACAGAGGTTGTCGGGGACATTAAACGTCATCACACCGAACAGGAAAAAACTTTACAGATAAACTCAGGGCTCTACAGTGCGATCATTTCACTCGTATTTGCGACTGAACAGTACTTTGTGCGACTGTGAATATATATTTATTTGCACCTTTGCGAGTGACCTGTTCGGAGTTAAAACTACAACTCCAAAATACATCTACACCATGAAAAAAATACTTTCAGCTATTTTTCATCACCTCAGTCAACCGAAGAAGTGTGTAAATACTGCAGAGAAGCCATTATTATGAAGAGTAACTCTGAACATCATCTGCTTCACTCAACTCTCTCATATCACAAACCGCCATCTTTTATTGATCACGCAAAATGACCTGAACTTTCATCTACTTGTGTAGACACAGTAGCGTCAGGCGGAGTAAATTAATAATAATGCTAACGCTACAAGGTGGGTTTAATTATTAAATATTTCCTCACCAATCATAACCAAGATTAACAACTGTTCAGAAGGAGTACGCTGCTGCTCTCCTTGACGCTCTTCTCTAACTCAAATACATAGCATAGTCACTTCATTTAAACTTAAGGTTGCCAGATATCACTAGAAAAGGCAACTCCAGTTTCCATGTTTGGATTTAATCGCTCCCCCTCCCCCCCAAAAAACAATATTATCAGCAGACATGGCAACACTGTACTGGGGAACCCATATAAATGGAACAACTGATAAACAAACAAAACAGAAAATGTGCTTAGTTATAAATAAATAATTTAATATAAAAAATAGATATTAATCTAACTTCATAATACATATATATAAATAAATGAGAAATTAAATGATGTTTAATTACTATGGGCTGCATTTAATATCAATTTGACAGTAATCTTAGTAAGGTATTTCCTTAGAAAGTTATTCACCTTTTTCCTAATATGGATCATGCTTGTGTTGATCTACTTTTAATTAGGACTATTGTTTAAGATATTTACAAATAAATATTTTATGCTTGTTTATTTATCAATTAACCAACAGTATATCTCATTGCTATTATTTTAACTCAATTAACAGTGACCATGAGCAGAGAGCTTACATTTAACGGTTTATGACAGACCTCCTGATTAAAGCTTAAATTAAAAAGATTGGTATCGGGATCGGTATCGGCTGTAAAAATCCTGATCGGAGCGTCAGTAATGAACACCATTAAACTAAAGCGCTTTGCATTTGACGGGTAAATGAACTCGCCCAATCACATCCTATAGGAGATTATTCAGATATCTACACAATATACACACTGTTATTAGACATAACAGACACATGTCTAATAGTGTAGCTTAAATATATTAAATATACTTAAATATATTTAAGAGGAGCAGACTTTAAGCACTGAACGTTGATGTTTATTGTGTTTGTTTACAGGTGGAACAGGTTAAAGGTTGTTTTTTTGCATACAGTCTGTAAAATTAACTGAAAATATCAAATGTAGTTTATCAGAAGGTGAATTAATGTGCCAGGAATCACACTATGTTCCTAAATTCTGTCATAATTCACCAGCTCAAGTTTTCTCATGCCTTCTTGTGTGCTATATTGTGGCACATTAATCTTACCATCTCTAAAAATTAAAAAACCCTCAACTTGAACTGTGCTCCTAAATTTTTGTAATTAGTTTCACAAGTGCTCCTAAAAGAAACTGTCTTGCGTCTCTCCTCCTGTAAACACTGTTACTGTCTTTTCTGCATTCGCCTGAATTGTTTTCATTTGGTTATATATTGTTATATTTGATGAATATTTTCATTTGGTTGATGGCACTTTTATTTTTACTTATCCTAGATTTTGGGTACAATTGTATTTATATTTTGTTTCTACGAGATGACGCACTTTAATGACCAGTCTATTTTGATGCAAAAATTTCTACATGAGCAGGAATGTAGCACGACATGGAGGTGAAAACAGCGGTCGGTTTATTTAAATGTGAAAGTGTAATAAAAATATGGTCACTGAAATCAATTAATAATTGAGATCTCAATATTTACTGTGTATTTACTGTGTATATTTAGCCAAGTGTCTTGCCCAAGGACACTTCGGCATGGGATCACCCGGGCCGGGATTCGAACCGCCAACCCTACGATTAGTGGATTACTGGACAACCCGCTCTACCGACTGAGCCACAGTCGGTAG
>JAFFST010053210.1:336949-373397 GCA_022414735.1 Noturus placidus
CTCATTTGTAAGTCGCTTTGGATAAAAGCGTCTGCTAAATGAATAAATGTAAATGATCAAAATAATCGGGATTATCATTTTGGCCATAATCGTGCAGCCCCAGTGAGAAGCTTGTGGAAGGGCTACCAAGTGGTTGATTCAAGTTGAAACAATTAAAAGGCAATGCCACTAAATACTAACCCAGTGTATGTAAACCATCAACCCACTGAAAATCTGATGCGGTAACAAAAACAGAAATAAATCTCTCTTGGTTATTATTTTGAAATAACCTCTTGATTCAGGAAATAAAGTAGATACCCTAATTGACTTAACACGGGAATCACGTGCTAACTTGAAATGTGTGGAGTCTTCAACCAGGCTATGCAAACGTATGCCATCGACTGTATGGATTAAAGTGGTTTATTTAAAATTTTAACTAAAAGTTACGCAATACGGCGAGTCATTGTTTCACAAAGTGTTAATAAACAGTACGATGATATATTTTAGCTTTGGTAAATGTGTTTATTTTAGTGGCTGTAACATTCCCTGTCCCCGTGATGTATTTATTTCCATACATATAATTTATATTGATAATAGAGTAGATCAAGGTATATTTGGTATATTGTAATAACTTATTTCCATTTTTATCCACTCAGACCTAATGTCAAAAGTAAAGGTCTAAGACAAAGACAAATAAATATATGATGTGGGGGACAACAACAACAAACACATCAAAAATACACGCTGTCTCTCACCTTCTCATGTGCTGCCCTCTGCACTGGGTCATGCGGGTGCAAAACCTGCAACCTGCAAATTTCACACATGTCGCCATGGAGATACGGACATGTGTCACCATAGTGACACTGGCCAGCAGCCGCGTAAGGGCAAAGCAAGGCCTGATGGGATAGATCAGGGTACGGGCTGGCTGTGGCTGAACTCTCCAGCCCCGAACGGATGGCATCCAGGTAGCTATGAGGTTTGACCTGAGAGATGTCTCTGTAATCCAAGCAATCCAGAAGCTCTGAACTTTCTCCACTGTACGGCTGCCCTCGACTGTCACTGCCTAAAGCTATGGCACAGGAGTATAATTATTTCAGGATTATTAAAAACAAATAGTCCAAAAAAGGCCGCTAGTGACAAAATATTTTAATGACGTATAGTGATGGTGCTTTAAAAAGTAAATGAGGCAAAATCTGTACAAAATATATATACACACATCAATGATCAAAATAACAGCACATTAAATGAAATGATTCAGAAATTTGATCTGTGCTGTCTTAACTCTTAATTCTTCTGCCTTCCTCTCATCAGTACAGTCTGTGTCTCTAAAAGGAGCCCATTTATTACATGCACTGCTTAGCCATAAACATTAAAACCTCCTGTCTAATATTGTCTACGTCCCCTTTGTGCCGCCAAAACAGCTCTGACCCATTAAAGCATGAACTACAAAACAGCTCTGAAGGTGTGCTGTGGTATCTGGCACCAACACATTAGCAGCAGACCCTTTAAGTCCTATAAGTTGCGCTGTGGGGCCTCCATGGACCAGACTTGTTTGTCCAGTACATCCCACAGATGCTTGATCGGATTGAGATCTGGGGAATTTGGAGGCAAATCAACCTCAACAGCCTGAATTCTTTGATCATGTTCCTCAAACCGTTGCTGAGCAATTTTTGCAGTGTGGCATGGCGCATTATCCTCCTGAAAGAGGCCACTGCTATTAGGGAATACTGTTGCCATGAATGGGGGTACTTGGTCTGCAACACTGACTACGTTTACATGGACAGCGGTAATCTAATCACTGAGCATATTCTGAATAAGACAATATTGTGATTAAGGTGTTTACATGAGTTGCTTTTAGAATATTCATTTCATGTTCCCGTTTTACGTTATAGAACATAGTTCGATTAACGACACACGTCATTACGTCCCCACCCCACGCTGTCCAACGTTCCCTCCAGAATTTCACGTATCGTCATACGGTTCGTCTTCGTTATGGTACCGTACAGTTTCGGTGCTTTTATTTTTAATTGTAAGAAAACTTCAAGTGCCATTAATTACTTGTCATGCTATATGTGCAAATAAACGACTCCTTGAAGCAGTTTGCTGCGTCACAAAACGCGTACTTACCTAACTGTATAGTAGCTGAAATACGTGTATTTGCCTACTATATACTGTAGTGGGTAAGTACGCGGTTTCGGACGCAGCCGAGCTCTCGTTTGCCGTAAAACAATTGAGCACTGCCGTGTGTGTATGTGTCCCACCACAAAATGTGGTGAAAACTCCCACATGACGTTAAAAGTGTGATTAAGGTGTTTACATGTCTGTAATGCACTTGATAATGTGACTAAAACAGGAGTACTCCACATGTCTTCATTCGATTTGTGTTTACTTCGAGTATAACTTTAGTCGGATTAAGGTCATCAATAATTGCTGCTTACATGGTAGTTTCTTAATCGGGTTAATATCAGATTACTGCTGTCCATGTGAACATACTGATTGTTCAGGTAGGAGGTACATGTCAAATTAACATTCCCATGAATGCCAGGACAAAAGGTTTCTCAGCCTAACATTGCCCAGAGCATCACACCTTTTCTGACAGCTTTCCTTCTTCCCATACTGCATCCTGGTGCCATCTCTTCCCCAGGTAAGTGGCACACTCTCTGAAGATCCATATGATGTAAAATAAAACATAACTCATAACACCAGGCCACCTTCTTCCATTGCTCCATGGTCCAGTTCTGATGCTCACTTTTGCATTGTAGGTGTTTTCAGCGGTGGTCAGGGGTCAGCATGGACACTCAGTTATGCAGCTCCATACACAGCAAGCTGTGATGCACTGTGTGTTCCGTCACCTTTCTCATATAGCCAGCATCAACTTTTTGAGCAGCTTGTGCAACAGTAGCTCTTCTGTGGGATCGGATCAGACCAGACAAACAAAGCCTTCACTTCCCACATGCATCAATGAGCCTTCTGTGCCCCATGACCGTGTCACTGATTCACCGGTTGTCCTTTCTTGGAACACATTTGGTAGGTACTAACCACTGCATACAAGGAACACCCATAAGACCTGCTGTTTTGGAGATGCTCTAACCCAGCCATCTGTCCATCACAATTTGTCCCTTGTCAAAGTCTCTCAGATGCTTTGAAATGTTTGCCCATTTTTCCAACTGCTTCCAACACCTCAACTTCAAGAACTGTCTAATAAATCCCACCTCTTCACAGGTGCCATTGTAAAGACATCCTCAATGTTATTCACGGCACATCAAAGTAGTTTTAATGTTATGGCTGATCAGTGTATATTTATGTTATCACTTGTCACTGAAACAAAAATTACACCGCTTTCCTTAAAAAAAAAAAAGGATTGTATTCCATGTTGGAGATGTTAATTAATCAGCATTACAATTTGACATTAACGGCTTAATTTCAGATAAATGTTGTAATGACTAGGTTATGAGATGATGTAAGAAAAAGCATCATCTCCCACATACACCAGTTCTTAATAGCAAGTCTCAGGAACAAACAAAACAAATGGATATTTCTCTACAAATACAGATTTAGAAAAATATCTCCAATATAATAACACACAAATCGAGAGAGAAATCCAGAAACTAATTTCACAAGATAGAGATACCACAAAGATGAATGGTGGAGAAAAATAAATAATAAAAAAAAAAACAAGTACAATGACTCAGTCTACCTCTGTCTCTCAGCACGATAGGTTTCTTCGTGATTCTTGTGGTGATTGGTGGAGGTCCAGGTCCTGTGGACGGCAAGACAGACGCTCCTGCACTACCGGTTCTGTTCGAGTGATCCATGGGAGGTCCACCTCCACGGCCACCTGGCTTGATGTGGTCGTATCTGAAATAAAATAAAAAAAACAAGCCGTACACAGAGAACATCAGAACGAATCGTATCACACCGAAGTGTAGTGTAGTATAGTGTAGTGTAGTATAGAAATCCTCAACCTACAGCAACATTCTTGGAAATCTTACCTGCACCGGTCACCATAAGCACATACACCTTTCTGATAAAATTTACAAATTGTCGAAGGTTTGCTGGTTGCCAGATCGTGTGAAAACATGCACCTATTCCCTTCTCGACATACGCCATGAAGGAAATATCTGCAGAGACAAAGAATGGGAGAGATGGAAACATGATCCAGTTATACTGCAGATGAATACATGTCTACATTTATGAAGTTCTCGGACCTAAGGACATAGTTAACCAGGTGTCATCATCACGCAGCACAACTCATTCCAATCCGCCCCCCATCACCCATACAGAGCACTACAAAGGCTGTATAAACCGCGCTCTCAGACCCTACGAAGTGCACTCGTATAGGGAGGACGGAGCAATTTGACATTCCTCTGAATAGCTCGAACGGACAAATATCTCACAAGCACTGCCTGGGGTATTTTAATTCACGTTACGGCTCTGCAAATGACACGTATATGGTGTGTTCGTTGTTGCTTACAGGTCAGAAAATAAAACTATCAGAGAAAACGCCGCTAGCCCGCCCGCGAGCTAACACTGCACCATTTTTGTATAAAGTCAAACGTGACACTATTCCCGTCGTGTAATTCTCGCATTTCGTTGACATTTTTGCGGCTATATCTCCAGATGATTCACCGAGTTTTACCTGCAGGTGACTTGCTTTGTTGACATGTTTCATTTCATATATACGCAGCTTATATTTTCTTCCTGTTCTCATACGGTCCTTTGTGCGACCTCTGATTACTGCCGACTACAACAGCGAACTTGCAGTTGGTTCCGATCTGTTCAAATCACAGCGTAGTGTCTGTTGTTTCTTGGGTATTGTGTAATTACAATATCTGTATTGTACAGTGCCATTTATTTTAGATTATTTTAACAAAACGAATTGAACTTTTCGGTGTGTTGGGTTCGACACACTGTTTGTGTACCGTCCCAAATTCACGTTTTAGGTCCTTGCGCACTTACGCAAGATGACGTCATCAAAGTACAGCCTTGGAGTAGGACGGAAGGGTTTAGGGCGCAATTTGGGACAGAACCGTACACGACATGATTTTACGTGTCTGTACTGTCCTTCAGTTTGATAAACATATAGTGTGTGTATTCCAATTAATTCACAACATAGAGCAACAAAGCAGGAAGTATGTATGTGTTTAAAAAAAATAAAAATAAATAAAAGTAAATATTTTTTAAACAATGGCTAATGGCTCGTCCGTTCTATGTAGTGCACTATACCTGGCCAGTAGGGGGTCGTTTGGGATACAGCCTTGCTTTAATGGAGAAAACCGTGGTTAAGTTTAGACATTGCGGGAAAGATATTTATACTTTTTCGAAACCAGATGTCACGGTAAAGCAGCAGAATGCATGTAGTGAGGAGAGAAATGTGTGCCCTGTTTGTCGTAATGCTCTGGTTCTTGGGCTTTTAGACGCACCTGTGGCGCTTCCTTCACCTTTCACAAACGGCCATGAAACTCAGTGCTCGTTTCTTTTAGGCGCAAACGAAGGACCATGGTGTTTAGGGTAAGTTTAACCCACAACCTAAACCTTAATTCAGTAACATGTGGGAGAAATTGTACACTCTTTACGCACACTGCGTTTTTCTTCCGGTTAAGAGAATGGCGCGAGACGGAGTTACATGTTGGACTGTCCGACTCAAAAGGTAAAGAGCGCGTGCTTCATTGCCTCCAGTGTTGCCAGCTCGTTTCAGGGGAAAGTAGCAAATGCATGCTCAAAAACGCTACCAGTCGCCGGATGATGTCATATAGGCTACTAATTTCCATATTTATTGCATCATTTGCATATAAAAACGTGTTAGGTGAAACTCTAACTTGCTTTATTACTTATCAATACGTCCAAGAAGAGAGTTTAAAAATGAAGAATAAAGAAGTTTGTGGGTGGACCAAAAATGCTGATCTGTGATTGGTTTTTGGGGAAAATGGTGAGCAGTGATTGGTTGTTAGGGGAAATGGTGATTTGGTTGTTAGGGGAAAATGTTGAAAAGTGATTGGTTGTTAGGGGAAAATACTGACTAGTGATTGGTTGTTAGGGGGATTGCTGTGCTGAGGCACTGCTGTGGATCAGGGCGCTTTCCTGTAGATTCCAGGGACCCTATAGACCCGTTTCTCTGGCACACTTTGCACTGTGCTGCGTGTCGATCCTTCAGCAGATGCATTCATCACCTCCAGCTCTGCCTGTATCATTTCCCGTGCACGCTGTTTTTTCTTCGTGTCAAAGTAATATTCTTTAAATCGCAGATCTAGTAATGTTGCAATGCGAAAGTGAAAGTTGAGCGCTGACACCATATATTTTCAGCTCATATTTTCAGGCTTTTTTCTCTTTCGAGAAAACAAAAATGCCATTTTCAGCCGAAAATATTCTCCGGCCAAAATTTCGGTGCATCCTTAAAATGGTGATCAGTGGTCGGTTGTTGGGGGGAAATGATGATTGGTTGTTAGGGGAAAATGGTGAACTGTGGTTGGTTGTTAGGGGAAATTGGTAATCTGTGATTGGTTGTTGGGAACGTGTATCAAGTGCATGACAGTCACTAACATCGTCAAATGTGATTAGATTTTACTTTTAAGAAAGTTGATAAAAGGGTCTAAAAAGGCGTTAAACCCAGAAACAACTTCTCTAAGTTGGCAACACTGAATTTGACTTTTTATGGTTATTTACTGTGGTTATGGAAATATCTCATAACCAGTACAGGCTTTGACCTTTAGGTTTGGTCTATAACTACACGCTGGCAGGAGTCCAGAGGGATGAACACGGATGGGAGCAGTGTGTGTCCATCCAACTGGTTCCACCGTATAGACAAGACCTAACACAGTTATGGGATAAAGAACTGAACCTTTTTTCATCTCTCCCAGCGTGGACTCCAGAACGGTGGGTGAAACGTTTTTATCGATCTTCCACCTCTTTAATCCAAATATTTATTTGAAGTAACTTTATGGCATTTTATGCTTATTGTATATAGATTTTGAATGTTTTCTGTTGCTGCTGTGTCATGCAGATTTCCTAATGGGAGTGACAGACTGATCAATCACTATAAATAATCCAATTGCATTTCTTTGTGCTTTTAATTAGATAATAGATATTATCACAAAGCAGCTTCACAGAAATCCAGATGTAGGTTTAGATCCACAATGAGCAAGCCAGAGGTGCCATTGGCAAGGAAAAACCCCCTGTGAAAACATGTGGAAGAAACCTTGAAAAAGGGTAAACCTCAAAAGGTTACCCATGAAACCATTCTGGTTATATATGCTGTAGATATTAAAACACTGGGATTATAAATAACATTATAGCATAACACTTGTAGAAAAGTAAAGTCAAGCAATAGTAAGTGTGTTGAACAGATATTCATTATGTGCATATTGTGAATAAGAGTCCTGAGATGGATAATGTGCATTTCATCTTCTCTTATTATATGCATATTAGAGCCTGTTTTTTATTTAAAATTTTTTGTAGTACATCCATGTTGTGTTGAACTCTTCCAATCATAAATATTCTTTAGAGAAATAAGTAACGAATAAAATACTCGATGGGTTGTGCTGTCATAGGAAAATAATCAACCAATTTGACCCTTTTGTAAATTTGACATATTTTGCTACATTTCAACCTGTTTCGTGTCATGAAAATAGCCATGATAGCTGGCATGACATTAAATTACAAACAAACACGCACACAAAAAAAAAAAACAACACAGCAATTTTCCAACACTAATCATTTTTACGACACATTCTTACTTGCATTTAATGTTACGGATCTTCTATGGAAAAAGTTTGCTCCTGTTATCACTTTTATTATAATAGCCATAAATAGTTCTTCCCTCACCGAATTCTCTTTTTTCCTCTCTTCCTTGAAACCAAAAATTGCAGGAATAAATGCTAAAGTAACAGAGTTAGAAAGCGCTGACACTGGAGACTCCTTCTAAAAATGCAAAATAAATGTAGCATTGAAAACGTCACCATACCATCAATTATATGGGTTTTTAAAAAAATAATAATAAAAACATCCGGTTATGTTAAGCATCTGCTATACAAGAGCTGGTTAGTAAGTTGTTATAGTATAGAAACGATAGCATGTTGGACAGATAGACAGAGTGCATTAATATAAACCTGGGCTGCACTATAAAAACACCTTCTGACCAATCAGAATCGAGCACTCAACAACACTGTGGTATAAAATGAATGAGTATTTACATTTATTGATTTGGATTTCAGCAAGAAATATGTATGTGCACATTGTAACATATTAAGATCAAACAAAAAAAGTTTATGTCCGGTTGTGTTTTTTGCTTTTCAAGATTCCACGAGGAGAGGGAGTTTGGCTCGTGTTGCTATGGCTTCGCCCTGACATTCATTAACCACATGAGATCGCTGGACAGTAAAGCCCCTCTTAGCAGAAATGAGTTCACCAGTGCCCATGTTTTATCCCGAATGAAACGTGCCTCCATGTACATCAGGGTGTATGAAGAAATAGTACAACATGGCTTTTACATTGTTGATAAATAAGGTCTTGTAATTCAGTTAATAAGTGCTTTCGTGTGAACCCCATAAACCCAGTCTCGGTTCACAGTTTTAAAATGAACGGTTACTTATGTAGTAAATAATAATGTTATGTTTAATTTTTGTTATTTGATAGTAATTTCAATATGAAATTCATTGTTGCCACATGGATCGGTGGTTGGCTTATTATTCAAAAATGTCTTTTCCACTAATAGATATTGAATTAGAACTTTCCCTTCATATAATCCACAGTGGAAATCGAGAGCATGCGGTTTTTTTTTTTGCCTTAAAGAAATTAAATATGGTGAAATGACTAGATAGATCTTGTGTTCTTGTTTGGTGGAAGGGAGCAGTGATGCTTGTCTGTCCCTCTTACCTTCCTTTAAACTTCTAGTTAGTTGTTGGTTTTCTGTTGAAAGTACATCTTGAAGAGAAAATTCAACCTAACGGAACAGAGTCTTTATCAAATCATTGGTAAAAGCATCACATTTGAATACTCTCTCTCCATAAATGCTACATAACTTTGAATATAATATCCATCCATCCATCCATCCATCCATCCATCCATCTTCAACCACTTACTCCTTTTCAGGGTCACAAGGGAACCTGGAGCCTATCTCAGGGAGCATGGGGCACAAGGCGGGGTACACCCTGGACAGAGTGCCAGTCCATCACAGGACACAATCACATACACACTCACACACACATTCATACACTACGAACACTTTAGACACGCCAATCAGCCTAACATGCATGTGTTTGGACTGTGGGAGGAAACCGGAGTACCCGGAGGAAACCCCCGACACACGGGGAGAACATGCAAACTCCTCACACACATGGCCCTGGCGGGACTCGAAGCCCGGACGTGCTAACCACTAAGCCACCGTGCGTCCCTTGAATATAATATTGCAAAACAAAAAGAAATCTACTAAGCATTGATTTTAACAAGCATTTCTATTTTATTTTAAATATTATGAAAAATGGCAAATGAATACTTCTTAAACATTTCGATTTTGTAACTCTGTATGGTGTGTAAGTAAATTGTGACCATAAAGGGAAGCAATTGGTAGCAGCAATCAAACAATGCATGATGGGTATTAATGGGCCCAATGTGTTCCAAGAAAATTCCCCACATCATTATACTGTCAACACCAGGTTGACCTGTTGACCTAAGGCAGGTTGGTTTCATAGATTCATATTGTTGATGCCAAATTCAGACCTTATCATCTGCATGTTACAGCAGAAATCGAGCTTCATCAGATGAGGATGAGGCCTTGTGTTTCTATTCTTCAAATATTTAGTTTCGGTGAACTGTACCTACTGTAGACTCAGGTTCCTGGTCTTGGTTGAGAGAAGTTGAACCCGATGTGGTCCTCTGATGTTTCTCTTCAAGGTTTGCCATGTTGTACATTCTGTGATGATTTTCTGCTCATCACGGTTGTAAAGACTGGTTATTTGAGTTAATGTAACTTTTCTGTTCGCTTGAACCAGTTTGAACTCTCACATCCACAAGGCTTCTTTGTCTGTAGTACAGGATGTTTTCTTTTTGCACCATGATGTGTGACCTTTTGCACCATTCTATCCCATCTTGCACCAGCAACCATATGCACAGTCAAAGTAACTGAGATCAGATGGTTTTGATTCTGCTTTGCCTCTGACCTTGATTTCAGCCTAACCTGCTCTAGCCTGTTTACCTGAGCGTCTGGCTGCTGCCTGTCTTTGACTCAAGCTTTGACAGTATGCTCATGATTGAATATTTCATATACGTTACATATACAAATATATACAAATATAATATGGTAACTATGGTTAATTGATTAACTATTACAAGTATATATTGTATTTACTGTATCTAAGAAATGCATTTTAATATTCGGTTTATAATTTTACATGTGTAATAAAAGCCTACACATTTATAATAGCTGACTAATTAACCAATAACAAATGAACTTTAGTTAAAAAATACGATGTTAACACATCCCAAAGGACTTTCTTGTAATCATGCTTTCATGGTTAATGGATAGGTTCCTGGAAACACATGGTGTGGGTAAGACACGCTTTGGTATTGTGCCGACTTCGTTCACAATGCGATATGCATACTGTGCATTAGGAATGACTTCTATTGTATGTGCTTTGTAAGGTGAAACTGGCTTGTAAAAGGATGCCAGCTCCTCCATGTTCACAACAATATTGACTAACAATTACAGTGGAAGTAGAACAGTTGATATGACTGGTACTTCTCAGAGTACACACGATTAAGTTTGAAGAATTGTAGTCCAAACCGGTGATGATCATATGTTTATTATAAATGATATATAAATAGTATTTTTCATTATTGTAAACGTTATATGTAAACATTGAATCAGAATCAGAGTCCTTTAATAAAGAATACATTTTTGATTGTGAAGGTTTGACTTAGGCTGTGTCCCAAATACTTTCTTACTCCCTACATCTAGGCTATATCATTTTGCATTTTGATTGTTGTACAATTGAAATATTTAGACCTTAAGGAACTTTGACAGGAAAGGTTAGCTTATTCTGTAGTATTAGCTTATAGACACAGCTTTGATGCCAGTTATAATAATATTGTTAGAGAGATGTGTTTTGGGGTCTTTGAACTTTGACACCTACACCTCATACTCAGGCTGTATTTATATTACTCCATATTGTGATATACTGAAATTGTAATATATTGAAATCTTTCAAAGTGCATGGTTCGATATTATTCATGTATAATATGAAACAAATTGATTGTTGGATTGAGTCAATTATCCTCCCAAATGTGGAGTGCCTGAGATCTGTCAGGACAATCGTGAGATTTGTCAGGACAATAAACCATTTACGTAATTAAGTGATTGGTTAGGGTTTACAGTTGCATATGTACTAGATAGGTTTTCTTTTTAACAGGGTATTTTGGGGATTATAAATGTTTTTAATAAATAAATGCTTAAAATGATTTACATGATATTATGTTGGTAGCCTACAGGAGAGACGTCACTCCTATGGGAACTTGATGTAGGTGACTTTGGAGACTTTCAGACCCCAAGACACAACTAACTTCTGCAATTCTCCAGCTGTGATCCTTGGAGATTTTTTGGCCACTCGAACCGTCCTCTTCACAGTGTGTTGAGACGATATAGACACACGTCCAATTCCTGGTTGATTCATGACATTTCCAGTTGATGGAACTTCTTAATTATTGTCCTGATGGTGGAAATGGGCATTTTCAATGCTTGTGCTATTTTCTTATATCCACTTCCCATTTTGTGAAGCTCAACAACCTTTTGCTGCACATCACAGCTATATTCCTTGGCTATATTACAGCTATCATGATTTTAATATGATTACAGCTATATATTACATATATATCACAGCTATATTCCATATACCCATTGTTATGAATGACTAAGGGAATTTGGCCTATGTGTTACCTCATATTTATACCCCTGTGAGCCAGAAAGTCATCATTGAAAAATTTCCTGTTCCTAGTCACCCAGGTGTACTGAAAAGAAAAAAAAAAGTAAAATATCAATAGGAATATACTTCAAATATATTTTTCCTCATCTGAATTCATAGGGGTGTCAATAGTATGTGCCAAAGTATTCACCCATTTATGTCTTGCATAACAATGTCCTTTATAAATCTATATAAACCACACATAACATGTATGAGTAGAAACACATGATTGTATGACATTTTAAAAAATTAAAATCAGACATGCATTTGTCATGTCGCACACATTGGTCCTATTTTATTTAGAAATCAATATGTAGCTTGTTACCTACATACAGTATCTCACAAAAGTAAGTACACCCCTCACATTTGTGTAAATATTTGATATCTTTTCATGGTACAACACTGAAGAAATGACACTGTGCTACAATGTAAAGTAGTGAGTGTACAGCTTGTGTAACAGTGTAAATTTACTGTCCCCTCAAAATAACTCAACACACAGACATTATTGTCTAAACCACTGGCAACAAAAGTGAGTACACCCCTAAGTGAAAATGTCCACATTGTCACATGAAAAGATATAATCAAATATTTACAAAAATGTGAGGGGTGTACTCACTCTTGTGAGATACTGTATTTGTCATCCATAATCTCTAAAAAAAAAAAAAAAAAAAATCTTGGCTCAAAGGAGGTTATTCACCATCTTGTTCCCCTTGGTACGTCTGAATTGGGGGGGGGGGGGTAAAAGGTTTACATTTTAATGTCTCAACAATGTGTAACAACTTACTCACGGTGCTCCTTTCACTGATTGAATTTATGGGATTTATTTTGAGTATAAAGTAGGTATAGCCATGTTGCTTCTGCAATGTTTGATTGTGTATTACCATGTATTTTTTTTCCTATCTATTGTTTATTTATGTATTTTCTTAATGTGTGGAATTTTTCTTAACGTATTAACTATTGTTGTACTTTTGCAGCTGTCTGGACCAGGTCAGTCTTGTAAAAGCGATTTTATCTCGAGGAGTTTTTATCCTGGTTACATAAAGGTTGCACATGAACCAACAGAATTTGCACTGAACTCCACTTCCCACAATGCACCTACAAACATGGACACCTTGAACTACAACATCCACACACCACGTTCATTATCATTCATCTTGCCTTGACCTTTGATACCATGTCTGCTACCTGTCAAAAATGCTCGTGTTTATTCCTATTACAGAGGAATGACCATGTATTCATTTTAGATTTATGGATTCAAGGATTCCTGTTAGATTTTATACTGAAAATAACAATCCAATTTATTTCCTATTACACAATAAAGATAAATATTCCAAACTGTTCTTTGTCTTTCTCATGAAAATGTCTTTACACTGAAATAATCATCTAATGACTCGATTTTGGATTTTTTAAAATATCTAATTGTATGCATATGTCATACATAATATTTCAACAGAAACAACCTTTAGACAGCAAAAATTCAACACCACACTTTCCTTCCTTGTGTTCTTTCTTTTAGAAACGCACGTTTGTTTAGAACTACTTCCTTCCATCCATCCATCCAATAGTTTTCTTTCTTTTCTTTGATTTTTGAGCTTTCTTTTAGAGATGTTTCTTTAGAAGCACACCTTTATTTCTTGCTTGTTTAAAATGGACTTAAACAGAGATCTGGTTTTCCATTCGAATTCAGAAGTCATACTCTGTTGATGAGGCATAAAAGTATTGTGATAAAAGCAGTAAGTGTATGAGGTCCTGCTTCTGCAGGAAATTGAGTATTAAATGCCCATTACACGTTGCTGTGCAGACAGCACTGCTCCACAGGTGTAGGGTTGGATGCAACCTGATAGGCGTGTTACAAATGATCAGGAGACGTCAGACTGCTGAAACACACCTGTTGGCCTCGATTTCTGCAGCGGTCAGGCTGCCAGAATGAATCGGAAGCTGCTGGAGAGCAGAGCGAGCAGTTAGACACTCCCAATGCTCGTCTTCAATGGATAAGTGCGTGATCAAATTCAGTCACTGTGACAAAGATATTTTTTGTTTCTTCGTGCCAGAGGAATGCCCCGAGTGTGGCACGAGCTTCAGTGGGAGAAGGCTGGAGGAGGCGCCCATCAGCATCCCCAACCCCTTCACCAACGGCCACAAAACACCCTGCGCTTTCCTCATCGCTCCGGCACAGGAAAACACGCTCAGGTATAGGACTGACCTTAATTCACAAAGTTTGAAAACGAAATTCTGCTCATTTCTGAAAAATGTCTACTGTGAAATGCTTTTGCAGAGAATATGATGGTGGATCAGACCTGCATACTGGAATTACTGACACAAATGGTGAGTCATAATCTGCTATAACATCTACACCAAACATGAAACTCAGAGCTTTAATTAAAATGAACAAACAACAACAAAGAAAGTTACACCAATTAACTAAAAGTCGAATTATAATAACAAGATGAAAAGTAAAAAAAACCCTTTGATTCTACAACTTAATTCTAAACCTATTCATGCATAAATTATTTTTTTAAAGATATACAGATTCTTCAGATGTCTATATTCAGATGTTTACTTCTTTATCTGTCTGTAATTTAAAAACCCCAAACAAACAAATTTTAATATGTTTGTTTTGGAGGTTTGGGGGGGGGGGGATTTTGTGTAGAAGGTTTATGTGTATATACCAGACATGCTGCACTGACAATGTCAAATAGTCTAGCGACGAAAAGAAATCAGGCTATTGATTACAGTAATTATAGTAATGGTCTTGATGGTGATTTACATCTTATACTTAATTTGACTGACCATAATTGTAGCTACTTTGCATGAAAGGGTTCATATCTAATATTTTTCACCTGCAACTGTGGAAATAGTATACAGTTAAAATCGTTTAAAGTACACATAATAACCTTTTAGGGTCAAGCTTTAAAGGAACACTACATAGATATTTCTAGGTAACAGATACAAAAGTCGTATGCTTGAGGTTACGACCCCAGTGACGAGCAATGGTACAGTTTAGTACCCTTTTTTTCTGAGTGTGTGCAATAGCTTTGTAATATGGAACAGATTAAGAAAGTTGTTGTCTCGATAAACAGGTAAGAATTTGTATTTCTATGATGTTTTAAAATAATTGTTTAGAATAAATGTTTTAAACTAACATTATGATGTATTTCTGAGGAGATGAATAACCAAAAACACACAAACAAACAAATCTAAATGTGCTCCATATTATATTTACTTTTTCAGGTAACTAAAGGTATAAAAAATATTTAGCATACCACCCCTATGACAAGTGATCGCACCTTAAAAGGCAAAGTTTAGTGTGTGTGTGTAAATATCTATCTAATATATCTATCTAAATATATATATATATATATATATATATATATATATATATATATATATATATATATATATATATGTATGTATGTCTACATATGTATGATAGTTCCTGTTGTGTAATAAGCAGTACATTTCACAACATGTGTATTAATCTACCTTATACAACCCTATTACAGACTAGATATGGGAAATACCTTTGAAACTATGTTAGTATATTTTTTTGAATATTCAAAATCTGGAAGTAAAATCTTTAAGTAGAAAGATGAGGGATCAAATAGAAAATAGGGTTAAAACAGAAGAGGAGGGCTTTAAGTAGAAAGGAGTTGAGTGAGAGGAGCGATGTTAGATTAGGTACAAATTAAATATACCCCTTACCCGTCCTTAATTCTTCACTGCTGCTAAAATGAAGGCTAGAGCCTCCAGTTTATCATCTTACGATCTGCACGTCTCGGTCGTCACACACTTGCCGAGTTTCTAAGTATCTTAAACAGACTTGTTGGACTTGTGTTTTTGGACTTATCTATAAAAATTGACAATTGAACATTGTAGGTCTAAAAATTTTAGAAGCCACAATCACTTTCTCAGAATAGTTTGATGCCACTCTGCCCAGGACCAAGTTGTACAGTGGAATTCTATACCGATTTGTGTAATAATATTAGTTCTAATTTTAATATATATGTAAGGAACTAAACCACAACAGGGCATGCATTTATAGGAAAATAATCAATGCTACAGTGTTGCAATGAAGCCTGTTCTACCACCCAAAGTTCATTACTCTCCAATAACAGCACATCCCGAACATTTCATTTAAGTTTTAGCAGCTATAAAGTCATTACCTTACCTGCCTATTTAAAAAAAAGTTAAACGTAAAAAAGGGCAAAGCGCAAAGTCCTCTGTGTGAAATACTATTCTGATTATTGCAAAACGCTGACGATGGAGACTCATTCTGCAACTGTTCAATAAACGTCTCCTTACAGAAAGCATCATATCAAAAGTTATACAGTCTTTGTTAAATAACAACACTGTTCCATTTATTATTAGACTTTTGGAGATTCTGTACACTATACTCTCCGCCATACAAGTCTCTGTGAATGAGCTGTTACTATAGAAACGTTATAAAAAAGATAAACACTTTCAGACCAATCAGAATCAAGAATTCAAAAGCACTGCGGTATAAACTGTTTTAATACAGAATTATTTAGCTATTTATTTCATGTTGTGTGAGGAGAGTGCGTAATGATTTTCGACTAAACTGTTGGCTATAGGCGTTCCTTACTTGCTAGCTACCTTATATCTGTAGTGCAAAACAAATGAGACACTCAGAATGTTTTTTGCTGATCGATTACATTTTTAGTTTTGCCTGGACTATTCCGTTAAACTGAGAAGAATTGGTATACTTTAGGAACGCCGGAAACGACGTGGAAGTGTGTAACGTTCTTTCTCTTTATTGTTGTGAAGGTGTTGTGTATAACTACACTAAGTGTGGTGTGCGGAGAGACCGCGAGGGCTGGGAACACTGCATCAGCATCATGTTAGTCCAGCCTGACATGTACAATCTCATCAATCAGTGGGATCAGTACCTGGAGAAATTCTCCTCAGCCCAGATGTGGGATCCACTCTGGCAAAGGCAGATATTTTATTTTCTTGAATATATATTTGAAATAAATTAGGAGTCTGAACTGCATTTGCTGATAAGTGTATCAAAATACTGTAGATATCTTTCTTACTTCTGTCTCTCTGCTCTGGTTTGTTGACACTTTCCCCCTCGTTTCAGCTTCAATGAGGAGAACCACAACTGCTACAGCTACACACTGATGTTTATAAACTGTGTGCTGGCCATGCAATCCAAGCGAGCGGTCAGCAAAGATGAGTTCACACAGACGTTCATTCTTCCACGCGTCAAAAGGGCTTCCAAGTACACCATGCTGTGTCAGGAGATATCCCTGAACCACTTCTACATTGTGGACAGTCCAAAGAGAGACTCACAGGAAGGACAGAATGATGAAGATAAAGATGGGAAGAGCAAGACTTAATTTGAATTTTGCAGCTTCATGCCAGTCAAAACTATGACTTGGTGAAATCATGATATTGAATCTGACCCAAATCTTTCAATATCCTACTACTAATAATATATAATATAGTAATATAAGTATGTTAAAAGATTCATATCAGAAACCTGGATCTTATTTTTAATTGGGATGTAATAAACAGTCATGCCTCCCTATGTATCTACTTGTCTGAAATGAGTCTCGTGTGTGCAAAAACACATTAATTCTACTTATATAAAAAGGTACTATAACGCAATATCAAGCAAACTCCACAACAATCAGAGGAGCTTGCAGTTTTTCAAAATGACAGCAGATTTTCGCCAAGATGTGTCATGTGACGTCATCACAATGCATGTTCAGCCAAAGGTCTCATTTACCAACAAACCTCACTGTGAAAGACTGCAAATCAATTTTGTGCAATTGCAATTTCGCCAGTTCGAGTTTTCCGCAAAAAAAAAGCACCAAAAATGTGCAAATTTCATCACGATTTAAAAAAAAAAAAAATCCGCAGCAGAATCAAAAGTATTTCTGGCCACAAAAATCACAAATAAAATCCTGTGACGTCCTGTATGGATTAATATTGGCTTGACGATTCAACACAATGCTAACCAATCCCACTAGCAAGCAAGAGAATCTGCTACCATTGGTGTTTATGGATGTGGCGTGTCCACGAAGAAATAAAAACCATTCAAGCGTATAATCTATGCATATTACATGTGTATTCTAATATTGTAATAAAACATGATAAAACCATGAATGGAAGATTTCTTGGAATTTTTATGTCACAAACACAATGAATGGGATGCTAATGCAGCTAAGGGCTGAAGTTGTGAGACTAGAGAAATGACGTCAGTCGTCTGCTGAGCCAGTCATTGGGATTTGTGGCTTTAACGCATCATAATAAATAAGACATACTATTGATGGAAAAATGGCATGTCATCCACATGAATGAAACTAAATGGTCACACTTTTTTTTCTTACTAATGTGAATGCCAAAAGTGTTGTAAATCCTCCTGGATCAGTTTCACCACATGGAAGATGTCTGAAGCCATGGAATAATGAAGAAAGAAAGAAAGAAAAAAAAGGTTTATCGCATGCACATGGAAAGACAGCCTGGGCACCCTATGGTCTTATTAAACATTTTCCCCAGCTCCCTCTCAAAGCTGAGATTATCAGCAAAAGGCAAGGATAACTCTCAACCTGGCGTGGAAGACTCTCCAACACCTTTAGGATCGTGATTTCTCTTTGCCATAATGTATAAAACAGCACAACTCGTTCAGTAGCGAGAAACTTTGAACGTATATCAATCGAACTCTTATTTTAGCTAGCATCAAACTGACGACAGGGCGACTCACTCACATGATTCACTCGTATGTTTGTCAGGACCGCAGGAACATGATCACCTCAGGTCAGACCAGATAGATGATGATTATGTCCGTCATCTAGGTCGTCGGAGAACATCCCACCCCTGGTGTGTTCTCCAGGAAACTCAGATCTAGTGCACTATTAAGACCTAGATGATGTATTAAAACTAGAGATACAGCCGATAATCGCTATCGGTATAGTTTAAAAACATCCGATGATCAGGGCCGATTATATCCTGTCAATCAAAAGAGGGCGGGAAAACTTCAATTTTGTGCTATGGAATGATGACAGTTTGTAATCTCTGTACTGCTAAAGTTTTACACCGGACGCTGCAGCAGTGAAGCACGAGTTTCAGGATAGAGTCAAATGTTTTTGTTTTTTTTGCTGAACTTAAGCTCCAGTACACTGTTGAAAGATTTAAAGAAGATGCGTCGACAAAAAAAAAAAAAAAAACTGTACAAATATATTTTTCTGTGATATATAATATAGAGCAGTATATTTCATATCGAGTTAATGCTAATATATAAAAAAGTTGATATATAGGACCAGTTTGATGTTCAGTGATGAAGTAGAAATGCTTTTTTTGTGTTGAGTGAATGTGAGACTAACAGGTTTTTTTTTTTTTTTTTAGAATTTAGTCTTAATTATATTCTGAATTATATTCTGAATTTAATTGAATCTTACTTTAATCTTCAGAATTGAGTTCATGTGTTCATGTTAGAGTAATGTGTTTTCTGTTGATGAGACCAGTTACTGTCAAACTACTTGTTGAAATGGAGAGAATAAAGTTTTTATTTACATTTCCTTCAAAATTGTGGAATTATTATGAATGTAAAAGTAGGTATAAAAGGCAGAACGATCGTAATCGGCCGAGATCACTCTGAATAAACGGTTACATTTACATTTATTCATTTAGCAGACGCTTTTATCCAAAGCGACTTACAAATGAGAGCACTCTCACACACCAATGGGAGCAGAGCTGCCATTGGGGGCAACTTAGGGTTCAGTGTCTTGCCCAAGGACACTTCGGCATGGGATCACCCGGGCCGGGATTCGAACCTCAAACCCTACGATTAGTGGACAACCCGCTCTACCGACTGAGCCACAGCCGCCCGGTTATCAGTATCGGCTGAGAAATTTGGTATCGGTGCATCTCTAATTAAAACAAAAACTGAACTATGGAATGTTGGACACGTCTTGTGCTCAGTAACTGCAGCTTTGTGTAATGTAAGAGGCGAAGCCACTGGTTCTGCGGTTTTAAATTGAGCAGAAACATGCACCCAACCCCTCTACACCATTGACCCAAATTAGGAGCAAAAAATGTAAAGACATTTCCCTATCCATTATCTGCATGTTAAGATATTCCTGCCTGTTGCATTATGCAAAGAAAAACATACACACAAGAAATCTGCATTACAGAAAGTGCAAAGAATTTTTTATTAGAACTTAACGGTACTCAAGAGCGGAATAATTTCTAGATATCCTCCTGGTCTGTTCGCTCTTTTGATGATACCCATCTGCTCACAATAATCTCCTGAAATAAAAAGCCCACACACGGTCAAATACAGCTAAAAAGATCATATTTGTAATTAAACCCAAATCTAGGCAAATGCCTGACCTGAACTTTGAACTTTTTCAGGCACTCTGGTGACGAGAAGTCCTCCTCGGTCATATCTGATGGCACGACGACATAGGAAAACATCAGCTCCTGCACGTGGAACATGAATACAACAATGTGCAAACCTAACATACTAATGAATAACTGTAGGAACGTGAGAAAGGTGAAGAGAAGGATTTACTTTAGAGACGTTAGCAGTGGATCGGCTGAGAGCAGCTAAAGATCTCCAGGTAAGTGGCCTCACAGGAGCACCTTGGAGTGACTCATCTACTCTCTCCACCACCACGGAGTAGCTACACACCAATAGCAGGAGGAAATGTACAACCATATCCTCAAAGAACAGTCAAACACGGACCTAAACATATTTAACATGTAAAGAAAACAACTCATAAAAAGCATTAATAAGGTGTTGGGCCACCAAGAGCTGCCAAAACAGCTTCATTGTGCCTTGGTGTAAATTCAAAAAGGCTCTGGAACACAGTTTTTTCCAAAGGTGTGTGTGTGTGTGTGTGTGTGTGCATTGTCATCCTGAATAGGCTTATGCCATATTGATTACTGTTTCATGCCAAGGCGATGTTAGTGATGTGTGGCGTGCATGCACACTAAGGAATCTGCCACAATACTGCACCCACCAAGACTTCAGATCATTAGATGAAATTACCTTTCATTGTAATGCTCCTTGTTGTGTTTGTTGGTGTAGATATTATGAGTACTCAGTTGCATCCCTGATCAATAAAGTTAACTGATATTAAGTCTATACATGTCTAATGCTAACTAAACTGAACAGGTATCCTTCCATTTACCTAGACAGAACGCAAGGGAGCTGAATCGAAAGCATGTAAAATAGGGATGGAAGTAGGCGGGGCTTTCAGATGGTGTTCGTTAATATCGGAGAATTCAAAACGTTGCTGAAAATTCCAGTCATGTGTCAATTGGTTCCTCTCCTATTTTTACTGGGGAGAAGAAGATTGCTCTTTTGGTGTTTTTGAGCAATAACTCATGGACTAGTGTACTCCGATGTTAAATTGTGGCGCTCCTGTACAAGGCAGGTCTAGTAATATGACGTATCTGGAGTAAAAGTCACTGGATGTCATGGCAGTGGAATACTGCAAAACCTCTAGAACTGCCTCGCACCTCCGGGGTTGGGGGTTTGAATACCTCCTCCACCCTGTATCTGCATGTTCTCCCCATGAGGGCTTTCTCAGGGTACTCCGGTTTCCTCCCTTAGTCCAAAACCATGCGTTGTAATCTGACTGGTATTTCTAAATTGTCCGTCGTGTGTAAATGGGAATGTGAACGTGTGTGTGATCGTGCCCTGTGATGGGTTAGCACCCGGTCCAAGGTGTCCCCTGCCTTGTGCCCAAAATCCCCTGGAGTAGGCTACAGGCTCCCCCACGACCCTGTGAAGGATAAGCGCTACGGAGAATGGATGGACGGACATTTTGATAAAAACTAAAATATTTTAACTGCATGAAAATCAGATTTTTTCCTTACTACAAGGCACATCAAATCGAAAATGATATCAGTATCATGCTATCCAACACTTACTAGCTGAAGATGTTAAAAATAAAGGTTAAAGTCTTCTGGCTTTTATTTGTGCATTTCCCCACCCCCATAGCATAGTTTTAACATTTATAGTTAAACAGAGGGGCTGTGGTTGTGTAAGGGGGGAAAACTAAGGCTTGCTGAAGTTATTCTATTACTATTAATTCTTATTGGTCCGGTCCAAGTGACTACGTTTGGCCTACGATTATTATTATTTTTGAAACAGCATATTAACTAAACCAATACCAACCTTGCATGGTAAAACGGCGGTCCTTTGCGATACAGGACTGCGGAAGGAAAAAAAAAATACAGCACAGTTAAGGGATGCAACTCTATACTGCTCCAAACATGAGACTCGTGTGTCAGAAACGGTGCCATGAATTCAGTCTCGTGCTCCAAATTTGGTGCCAAGAGTCACGTTCCTGTCCTTGACATTAACACAGCAGACCGAAAGGTAAGGAGATCAAGGAAAGCAATGCTTAGTCCAGCTGAATAATTCACCTGTCAACTAGTTCCACTTACACCAGCTGGATATTCTTACTCTTTGCAAACAGATTTACATTTACATTTATTCACTTAGCAGACGCTTTTATCCAAAGCGACTTACAAATGAGAGATAAATTGGGATGCGTCGGAAATGAGGAATAGTTCTTCCCATGATAACAAGATTAGTGTACTGTATGCCGATCCTGGAGCACATTTACATTTAGCAATTTAAGCTTGTGTAGGTGGTGTGATTGAGCTTCCTTACTTAAATCAGTGCCGTATTTAATGCCTGACTTGGGCACCCATCCTTTACTGCGAAAGTAGTGATAGGCTGCGTACGCGATCTCGAAGTTGGGCTGCGCTGAACGAAACATTCTCCAAACCTGAAGGATCGACAAGACTTCCTGAAAAACAAAAACAAACACCACACGACTACAAGATGTGTTTTGTGCATTGCAGCTTTGACTCATAATGCAAACTAACATTTTTTGGCAGTCATCTAAACTAATCTTTCCTGTAGCTAATGTAACATGGAAAGTCCACTGAAAATCCACAGAAAGAGGCAAATGGAGAGGAACAATATCATGCTGGCATTAAGAGCAGATCTATAGCAAAGCCTTCAACGCAAGAAAAAACACAACACTGTAATACCGACAACAAACACCAGTAGATGTCTGGTACATTAATGAAACAAAGTGATATCAGTGATACATTATGGCGGTCAGCATTTTAAGACTTTTAATCTTCAGTCACACCTTATGCTAATTAGAGTTATGGACGATCTGTTTGGATCCCTGATACAGTGTGTGTGTGTGTGTGTGTGTCTGTGAGAGAGGTAGGAAAATTGGATGGGATGCCAGTCCATCGAGAGGGGTACCCTCTCAATAGCTGTGTGAAGGAAGCAGTTTTTGTATGTGGTTATTGGTTGGCGCAAGAAATGCATAAAAAGAGAAAATACAATATATCAAGAGAACATTAATGTTTCAACAATAACGTTTATGATGATCCGAAATATTTTCTCATTCAATGTTTATGTGATACAAATACAATATGGTACTAATGGTAACGTTCATTTGGTCTGTAGCAGTATGGAATTAGAGGTCGATTCATTTTTAAATTAATATTTTAAAAACAATAAATCTGGACTTAATTGCGATTTGAATACAATCATTACAGGAGTTTGAATGGCCATTGAGATACGTATATAGTTCCCTCCACTAATATTGGCACCCTTGGTAAATATGAGCAAAGAAGGCTGTGAAAAATTGTCTTTATTGTTTCACCTTTTGATCTTTTGTTTAAAAAAAATTCAAACAATTGCAAACACAGGTTTATCAAAAAACAAAATCATCAAAGGTTTAAAAAAAAAAAAAAAAAAAACTTTCTTTACTCATATTTACCAAGGGTGCCAATAATAGTGGACGGCACTGTGTATATATTAGTTTTTCTAAACAGAATGTATGCTAAAATTTATCATCAAAAGATAACTAGTGTTGTCTTAATGTCATTAGGCTAAACCTGCACATACTGCATCCTGGAATGAAGGAACACACTTACCCCATCACGCAAAACTGACAAGCATCCAAGCGCATAAACCAGGAAGAAAGCCTGCAATGCAACGTTATAGAGCATACGTGACTAATTAAAGAGGATAACACCCAAAAAACACTTCAAACGTAATGTTCTTTCAGCGCTGGGATGTGCGGGTGGAAATGGGTTCACTTTAAGATCACACTGCCTAAAGTTCAACATGATGGCCTTCGCTATCAATTAAAAATGAAAGCTAACATGCACAGGGATTGTAAATTGCGACTCTTAAAACTGCATACATTCACCTTGACCCCCTCGGACTCTTTAACGATACTCTTGGGTAAACGTGGCTTGACAGAACTGGGTTTATCCGTCTTCATTGGCTGAAATATTAACGTTGGGCCATGTTTATCCTTCAGGGAGGCTTGTGTTAATATTAGCCTATGAAGGGAATGGGCATGAAATGGCTACGTTCGAACACTTTCACAGCTTCTTTAACTGTTTCTACTGGCTCAGAGAGTTGAATCTCCTCGATCCAATCCAGCTGTGAAAATATGACTTAACTCAAGTTTATAACGTCTCCACCTTGATGAGAAAACAAAGCAGTGTATTAATAACCGAGTGCTGGAATAGCATGGTGACGTTTGAGGTAATGAGATGCAGCTGTGAATAATCTGTAAAGTTAAAACCCACAGCAAAATGTCAATATTTTTAGCTCAAAGAAACATAAACATTAACATTTTATTAACATAAAAGAAACCAGTGCCGTATAGAATTCCTTTATCTGAATTAATGACATTTTAATGGGTTACTGTGTCTCAGTGGGTAGAGCGGGTTGTCCACTAATCCACTAATCGTAGGGTTGGTGGTTTGAATCCCGGGCCGGGTGATCCCATGCCGAAGTGTCCTTGGGCAAGACACTGAACCCTAAGTTGCCCCCGATGGCAAGCTAGCACCTTGCATGCAGCTCTGCTACCATTGGTGTGTGAGTGTGCTCTCATTGCTTTGGATAAAAGCGTCTGCTAAATGAATAAATGTAAATGTAATACATTTGTAGTGACTAATAGTAATAAATTACGTTTACTACATTAGCATAATTATAATATTCCAATTTGTTTGTCTGTTATAACATGCATGCTCGTCCAGGATTTTCGCTAAGCCATTAGCTTTTTATTGAACATATTAATGAAAATCTCTTGGTTATGATGAACATTAAATTTTACCGTGAAATATAATCATTTTTTCATAGAGATGTACTTTTACATACTTTCATATATATTTTTCAGGCCTAATAGCACGGTTAACAATAAACAGGGTTTTTTTTTCAGCTCTTCATTTTTCCACTGATTTTAGCGTAAACACTAGAGTTTAAAAAAATGGCAAGCGGTTCATTACTTAATGGTAATTAAAAACAATGCTAGCTAATTAATCAGCACTTTGCAAGGAGCTTGCTATTTAGAGTATTTCAAAGCTCCTAGTTGCTTCATGGTATATTTGTTAATAAAGATTAAACACAGGCTATGGTTTTCCATATGTTTGGCCTTGTTAACTTTTCTTTTCCGGCCAGTTCAAGAATTTTAGGAATCTGTTAAATAACTGACCGTTTGTTTATAAAGATAAAATACATCCCTTGCATTTGACATTGATTGGAGAGTTTACATGCTTTTACTAACCCATCCATAAAGTCTTTTCTTACTTGTGTAATACAGACCTTTCATCACTCCATACTAAACCAACAGCTTGTGAATCGCAGAAGTCCCTTACCTCTTCATAACTGAGCTGTAGGTACTCAATCATGTTAAATGGGTTGATTCGGCACACCAACTTGCCTTTTCTACTCTGCAATGCAAAAAAGTTAAATAGAATAAAAATAAATAAAATGTAAACAATCATTGCACACATTATAAATGTCATTTTGGCTCAAGCAGAGGTTAATAAGAGTTTCTGAAATATAAGGTGCACTTACAGTATGAGCTACACCTCAGGTTTTGTGTGTTAAAATAAATAAATTATATATATGCGCGTCTTTGCTGTACAAGTCACATTAATGCATGAGGCACTTGTATACAGTGCCCTCCAGTAATATTGGCGCCCTTGGTAAATATGAGCAAAGAATTGTCTGTATTGTTTAACCTTTTGTTAAAAAAATTCACAAAAACTCTCTGGACATGGATATCAAACAAATCTCCCATTGCCAGTATAACAGCTCTGAGTCTTCTCCTGTAATGCCTGATGAGGTTGGAGAATACATGGCAAGGAAACTGAGACCATTCCTCCATATCCTTCACATTTCGAGGTCCACACTGGTGGATTCTCTTCTTCAGTTCACCCCACAGGTTTTCTATGGGGTTCAGGTCAGGGGACTGGGATAGTCATGGCAGGACCTTGATTTTGTGGTCAGTAAACCATTTTTGTGTTGATTTTGATGTATGTTTTGGATCATCGTCCTGTTGGAAGATTCAACCACGGCCCGTTTGAATCTTTCTGACAGAGACAGTCTGGTTTTTATTTAATATCTGTCGATGCCATGATTCCTAACAAAATGTCCAGGTCCTCTGGCAGAAAAACAGCCCCAAAACATTAAAGATCCACCTCCATATTTAACCGTGGGCATGAGGTACTTTTCCATATGACTACCTCTCTGTGTGCTCGAAAACTACCTCTGGGTGTTTATTACCAAAAAGCTCTATTTTGGTTTCATCTGACTACAGAACCCAAACCCATTTGACGTTCCAGTAGTGTCTGGAAAACTGAAGACACTCGAGTAGAGACTTTTTTTCTTCAAACCCTTCCAAACGATTTGTGGTGATGTCGGTGACTTCAGATTGTAGTTTTGGAGACTTTCTGACCCTAAGACACAACTAACTTCTGCAATTCTCCAGCTGTGATCCTTGGAGATTTTTTGGCCACTCGAACCATCCTCTTCACAGTGTGTTGAGACGATACAGACACGCGTCCAATTCCAGGTCGATTCATGACATTTCCAGTTGACTGGAACTTCTTAATTATTGCCCTGATGGTGGAAATGGGCATTTTCAATGTGTTACCTAATATTTATACCCCTGTGAAACAGGAAGTCAGGGTTGAACAATTTCCTCTTCCTAGTCACCCAGATGTACTAATAAAATGCAAAACATCAATAGGAATATATTTCAAATATATTTTTCCCTCATATGAATTCATAGAGGTGCCAATAATTGTTGCACACCTATATTTAACAGAGAGTTTTTTTGGGATAAACTTGTGTTTTGTTTGCAATTGTTTGATATCCATGAGCACAGGTTTTTTTTAAAACAAAAGATCAAAAGGTTAAAGAATAAATACAATTTCCACAGCCTTTTTTGCTCATATTTACCAAGGGTGCCAACATGACTGGAGGGCACTGTATATAGGTTAGCTACAGCAAATCCTAATTATACTTGCAATTATAAGCAGGTTTAAACATTTGCATTTGTGTATTAATGCACGTATTGAAATGTAAGGCTAAACATTAGTCTAACTGTATAGTTAATGTTAAAAATGTTGCTAGGCCTGTAATACATGAGCATGTAATACATGAGCATGTACACTAGTGTGCCTCATATTTCACATTCCCATATGCCACAGTAAATCCATTACATGACTCGGAATCATTAAGAGGCAAGAATTAAGAATCAAATGCACATCAGTGTGGAAATCTACATTATACTGCCAAAAGTATGCGAACACCTGAGTTTTTAGAATCCCATTCCAAAACCATGGGCTTTAATACGGAATTGTTCCCCCGTTGCTGCTATAATCTTCTGGGAAGGCTTTCCATGATATATTAGACCATGGCTATGAGGATTTCTGTTCATTCAGCTACAAGAACACAAGAGGTTGGGCACTAATGTCCGGAAAGAAGGCCTGGCATGAAGTTGGCATTCCGATTCATCCCAAAGATGTTCAGTGGGGTTGAGGTCAGGCCTCACTAGAGCTCTTCTACACCAAACCATTTCTTCATGGACTTCACATTGTGCACGGGAGCATAGTCATGCTGGAACATGTTCGAGCCCCTTAGTTCGAGTGAAAGGAAATCTTAATGCTACAGAATACAAAAACACTCTAGACAATTGTATGCTTCAAGCTTTGTGGGAACAGTTTGGGGATGACCTACATATGGTGTTACGGTCAGGTATCCACATACTTCTCGCCATATAGTGTATGTCAGTCAGTGGTGCCAACCGAACACTGATTGATTGAGGCAGGGAGGTGTGTCCGAGTGCCAGGAAATGTTATGGCAAGACACTTGAGTGCTTCTCATTTCTTTGTTTCTTAGCTTAGGATGCAAGAGAAGGACACAAAGACAGGAGGAATCGAGAGCAAGCCTATTTACCAAGCGAAGACGGTCTTGATCACTGAATCATGACTTTAAAGCCAAACTCAAAATTGAACTGCTGCTCAGAGGAGAGTGTAATCTACCCTTTTACAAATATGTGAGCTCAGAGACGCACACGATTGGCTAGTGTCCTGCTGACTGATGGGGAGAGAGTATGCCATCACTTTCATCCCGTCATACATGCCTCCGCCACAGTCCTGCGTAGCCAGGGGAGCAAAAGTGGCCATGTTCTCTGGGTGGAAGAGTGGAAGAAGTGGTGCATCCTTAAAGATGGTAAAAGAAGGTAGGACCAAATAATCAAGAAGATACCAATTCAAGTTTTGGAAAGCACCCATTGTGCCTGCTTTTCTTCAGGTTTTTAGCGATGGATCAAGCTGCCTTCTGTAGGCGAACTCTCTGAATAGGCTAAACTCATTTTTTCAGAGAGCCTTTTTCCATCAATTTCACAAATTTATTGACAGTTTCACAAATTATTGATAGATTTTAACGGACAATGTTTATAGCGACCTTCACTATAGTGAAAGTGTAGTGTGTTAAACATAGAAATCCCCAAAAGGGTTAGTAGGTTCTTCCAAAATTGTAGCAGTGCTCAGTGGCATGGACACAGTCCATTTGACCAAACAAGCCAAGAAAATAAACAGCTATTTATTTACTCGTTTGATGTCCTCGTCATAAGGATCTCCATCTTCATCTGCTTCAGACTCCTCCACCAAAACATAACTATGAGCTACTGATAGATTACAGCCCCGCGTGTCCGACACTAACCCACCACTCATCATTTCACTTGTATCTATTCGACAGCCACAATGAACGATCCAGTCATCATGTCGTTTGCATTTGATCTTGGCGAGTGCGATTGGGTCGACTTGTTCGGGTTCTTCAGGATATATTTCAGCTAGAGGATCATAGCATGGGTCCCCTTGTCTGCGAGGTCTCTTAGCCTTGGAGAAGCCCTCTCCCTCCTCGCATTTTGCAGCTTCTACATCCTCCATCGACTGGTCCTGATCGGAAGATGACGTCTGACACGCTCCTGACTCCTGAACGTCGACTTGTTCTTCATTGGGTTGTTTTTCCAGATCAAGCTCGACAGGATGAGTCAGCTCCTTTAGCACCTGATTGACAGCTTCTTCATCCAATCCCTGAGCCAGGAGAGCAGAGCGGGCCCATCTTACATGCTGCTCGTATCTGTGTAGCAGGAACAGAAGACATATTGAGTGGTTTAGCGCTTTAACAGAGTGATGACGCACTTCCCAAAAAAATGTTTATGCCTAAGGCTATATTACCAAGCTTAAGTAACACAAATATGATTTTCTGTCTTAATGTGACACAGATGTTATTTTTTTCAGTTCTTATGATGTTATTAGATTGAAATTCACGTGGCTTTCCCCCCCACAACACGCATATCACTGTTGTCATCAATAAAGTCACTGCTATTCGTTGGAAGGATGGGGAAACTGGTGATTTACTTGATATTTGCGGAACTGATTCAAGCAAAATTAGACCGAGTCGACCAAAATTAATCAGTGTGGCCAATAAATTGTTGGGACAAGTGCTTTCTCATTAAAGACAGATTATAGGTCGCTTGTGGTTACAAAAGTGACAGATCTGACCCGAGCAAAAATGATCGGAACTGTGAAAAATCCGTCTCGCCCTTGCTTCACTGGACAATCTCATCTGAATAGTATAAATGTGTAGCGAAGAAGTGCTGCTGTAATCATAAAGACTATAAACACTCACACTGAATATCCATTCAACACACTCAATACACTGTTATCATATAAACTGATACTAATCATCATCATCATCATCGCATACTAAACTTTTACTCATAAAACATCAGTTCAAGCTAAACCCCATGCACCTTTCGAAATAAAGAAAAACAAAAAAAGGTTCAAAATATGATGTTACCACCTCAGTGACATGGAAAAGCAGAGTTTGGCCCTTTATCTCTCAAACTGTTTGTATTAGCATGGGCTTGTGAGATATATTACCATATCCATCCACGGCGTAAGTCTACAAGGATTGTTGCACATATATTTGAACTGCTTCGTTAGGAGTCTATTCAAACCAGGGATTGAACTATGCCTGCTCGGGTAGATTTTTCCCCGAGCGAAACTGAAATGAAACATGAGCAGAACTCAAACTAACATCTCGATTAGACTTGTAATTACTAAACCAGTATATGAAGAAGGGGTCCCTGATCTCTTTCTATATCTGTGCACACTGTTTAACTTTATATCTTTGTGTAGATGTATCTACTGTATCCATATGTGGCTGACTAATGATATGGTATAAAAATATGTGGAACATTAACACAAATGAATCAAGCAAACGATGCTTAAAATGACCTACTTTGGCAAGGGGATGACTGGTAAACACGTGTCACCTACATCTAGATAAAAGAGACAAAGAAACATGTCAAACAGCTGATCTTTTACTGCATTGTATTTTGACATTTGAGACTTATTTCAGTTGCTCTGTGTGAACAGGAAGAAGCATGCAAATAGTTTCCTATTAATACCCACATTCCCACCGTTCAGAAATACTGTGCTGTGGTCTACTTTTGGACAGAACCCCTTTACCAAAATAACCCTGAAAAGACACAAACAAGAGCAAATGTTTTTGATCTGTTTTGGGTTTTTTTTTTCTTCTTTTCTTCCCCCGATTATTTTAATACTGCAAAGTTCAGCAAAATGAAGACATCATATACACATGGAGAACAATGTAAACAAAACAAATAAATCAAAACCAAGGGGAGGCTATAAGTACAGACTAACACAGTAGGGGTGGGATATATAACAAATGCATCATACCGCAATATTTCAGGACATTTTACAATACAATTCATGTTCGCATCAAACATCCGAATGGGGAAAAAGTGTGATCTCTGTGACTTTAACTGTGGCCTGGTTACTGGTACCAGACGGGCTGGTTTGAGTATTTCAGAAACTGCTGAGCTCCTGGGATTTTCACACACAACAGTCTCTCGAGTTTACACAGAATGGTGCGAAAAACAAAACGCATTGAGAGAGGCCAGAGGAAAATGGCTAGACTGGTTTGAGCTGACAGGAAGTCTTTAGTAACTCAAAAAAGCACTCTCTACATCCGCGGTGCACAGAAAAGCATCTCAGAACACATCGAACCTCGAGGCGGATGGTCTACAACAGCAGAAGACCACATCAGGTTCCACTCCTGTCAGAATCTGAAGGTATCATAGGCACAGACTCACCCAACTGAATGGTCGAAGAATAGAAGAAAAAAAAATGTATTTATATATATATGACACACACACACACACACACACACACACACACACATATATTCACCTGGTCTTTTTCCAGTCTTCGACTGTCTAGTTTCGATGAGCCTGCGTCCATGATAGCTTCAGATTTTTGCTCTTGGCTGAGGATCTTCACTTTGCCAAAGGATCCTTCTCACAAAGTGTGATTGCAGTGACAAAATAAATGCAAGGGAGTCTGTAATGTAGAAGCTCATACGAAACTTCCTTTGTTTTGTTTATCAACAGGTACCTTACTGGGGAGAGTCCCAAAATGTTTTATAACCAACTAATGTAAGCAGATTGATCCAAGCTGTAATTATGTGGACTAGAGACAATGGTATTGGAATAAAGCACAAATCTTCCTCTTCGTTTTTAACCAGCATTAGACTGAAAACATGTTTTTGCCTACTGGTGTGTCAATTTAAGGTGGCCCAGTAGTGCGCAACACAATGAAATTTAAAACGTAAACATAAGCTAACGCCACAAAAGAATCAAGCCACAACGGAAATGCTCCAGACCACTAGGGGGCAGTGTCGGCATGGGACAGAACAAATATTTCTTGTGTTGTGGACCGCTGAAGAAATCGTTATGGGCAAAACTTCCGGTGTCTAGAGGAAGTAACCTTAATAACTGATGTCGGATGGAATGCGTTTGCAGTGCATTTGTTAAATTACTATTGTTTATTTTGTTTTCCTCGTTCGCTTTTATTACATGTAATATATAACGGCGTGGATTGTGAAAATGTAATTGCAGAGTTCTGCCCGTATGTGCAGAACGAGTTTTGTTTTAGGCATTAAAAGACATATTTAGTGTCTTTTACTTAAGTGTTTATTTGCACTACGTGTAAAGTACTTTTACATTGTACTTGTATTTTCTGTGCTGATCCAATAAATGTACACATCAGTTGTGTGTGCGCGCGTGTGTATGTATGTGTACTACATACTGGTAACATTTATGCTCATTTTAAATGCAACAGATTACAAGATGTAGCTAAACAGGTTATCCTTGGTCACGTCGTCCTCTCATTCCTCAGTAAATGATGACAGGGAGATGAACACATTACCCAGCCTGAGCTTTTGAAATGATTGTGCTCCTACATTATTTATTTACCTGAACGGCAAACGATTAATACCTTTAGCATAACTGCTATCTTGATAACGATCTGACTTAAGAACAAGTAACCGGAAGTCGCACAATAGTCTGTGCAAGGAACAAGTGTGCCACACAAGTCCTGAAAAGTGAAGCCAAAACGTTTAGATCGCCACCAGGTTGCTGGATGCAGTATAGGTAATAAACCCCGCCCTCTAATATAATCTAATAGGACTTAAGACAAAGTAAACAATCAAATTACACTTCAAAACTTTTTCCCCCCGCAAAGATGGTTTCTGTCATTTTAGTCTGTTTTTATCACGCTGATGTAAGTTCAAGTGTTTGGTTTTTTTTGTTTTTAAAGTTTGATTTTAGATAGTTATTCGAGGCTAGAAAAAAAGGGTGTGATGTCATGATTGACAGTTTGTCGGATTGAAGTAGTCACTGAGGCAACAACTAACTTTTTTCAGGATCTGCGAGAGGACACTGGAGTTTTAACATCTCCATAACTGTTTATTTCACACCAACACAATGAGTTGGAAAAAGTTCAGGGGCGTGTGCTTGTAACTGATTCTGTGGGAGTGTGGGCGGGACCTTGATACTCTACTTCGCATTCACTACTGCGCAGACTCGGGCTCTAAGATGTCAGCGCCATATTGGGACATTGGCGGCTTACCTTTTCTACAGCGGAAGAGTGTGAAGGTGCGTCGTCCATCTTTTTTTTACTGTCTACAGCAAGGAATCATTGGAAGCAAACCTTGGTACATGACAAGAGATGTAATTAAAGTGTGTAATTGGTAAATACTCTCACTAAATGTTTTGATATATCGCCTGATGATGATCTTAATGGGTCAATTCATGAAATAACACCAGAAACATCTGTTCTGTCCCATACCGACACTGCCCCCTAGTGGTCGGGAGCATTTCCGTTGTTTTAACTTATGTTTGCGTTTTAGATTTCGTTGTGTTGTGCACTAATGCGCCACCATATCACATGGATCTCTGTGACAGCATGATGAAGGAAAACAAGCAAGCAAACCCCTTATATAACATCATAACACCGTATGGCATAGCAACAAACAACAGAAAATCGTTTGGGATTGACTGGAAGTTTGCAATAATCACGAAGGAAGGAAATCTATAAGGTAAATAGATTTCCTTACTTACTGACTAGTTTACTACAATACAAACCATTTTAAACGGACAGTTTGACATGACAGAATAACGGGATATAGTCAGCTCAACGCCGGCCAATCAAAACACTGAGGTCAAAGGTTATATGTTAATGAATCTGAATTTCTACGAGCTGAATTTGCAGTAAATATAAAGGTGCTGAATATCTCATACTGAATGTTCATAATGAAAAGTTTCAACATCATCAAACGGCCATTTTTAACAAGCGTCTGAAATTTAGATATATGGTGTATCTGTTTGAAACCAACCACTGTCCTGAGCAACGCACGTGTTTGTATTTACTGTGCACGTGGTCTTCAAAAAAAAAAAAAAATCAGAGCTCTCGGATTCATTTATCTGGATGAATAAAGCTTATAAACCGAAGCTTACCTTTCCATAAAGAGCTTGAATATGTTCGCTTTCTCTCACTATAACATGCTGCTGTATGATTTCAGCTTTGTATGTTTGTATCTGCTGTTCTGATGGAGAGTCTTTGCTGAACGGAACAGGAAGTGGTGCTTCAAAAGATTCATAAACCTTTGGCCTCCGTTTTGGAGCGTGAAATATCGCTTCCATTAGTCAAGTTATCGCGCAAATATCCAACACATAAATATAAAATATAACTGCTGTGGTAGGAAAATTTAGTATGCTGGTTTGACTGTGAACCCGACGCGCTACCCCCCCAGTAGCGTTATTTCCAGTGTTACGATTGGCTAATTTCATTGTCCAATCAGCGAGCACCTTGTGGGTATACTAGCCAATCATAGCGCAGCGTTAGGCAGTCTCGAAGAAAGAGGGCGGTGCGTGCAAGAATGCGGGCTGGAAACACATTCTTATGAAGTAGCTTCAGGCAGGTATTAACAAACTGCATTTGATCGCGAGAACACCATTGAAATATTTCAAATGAAGCATACGTCTTATATCGTCACTTTTATTACATTTCTTCCTCATGAATTACAAATAAGCGCTAGAAATCATGTAGTCCTTTTCTTCTGTGTTGCTGTTAAAACAGTCCGGTGGCTGCAACGTTTTAGTGTTTAGTTCCGGTCCCTTTAAATTCATTACTAACTGAAAGGATTGGGAAAAGCGATAGACTATATATATATATGTATATATATATATATATATATATATATATATATAATTTATTTTCTTTTAAAATTCAAATCACTATCATTCGAGAATTGCTTGAAGTGAAGTGTGAACATGTACTAGCTATCAGGATTAAGGATTTTAGTGAAAAATATAATATAATAGAAAAGCAATTCGAAGAAACTAAAAAAAAAGATTTTAGGTATTTAAGTCAAACCATCATCGCTGGTATTTTGTGAAATAAACACCGGTTTTATAATGGCCTTGCTAATAATGGAGTTTGAAACGTTCTTTGCAATGGTAATGCATATAAATTAACTTTATATTCCTGTAATGTTCAAGTATAGTATACTGTATACATGCAGTGGATTTAAATAAAAGTTTTTCATCAGCCAGTAGGGGGTATTCTATACCAATCTGTTGTCTTAAGGCATTTGTTAGGCACCTTGGGCATCATGTTGGGCATCGGACCGTTTAATGGAGGCTTGAAATATAAAGGGAAAGATTACATGAAATATTAATCCATTATTACAATTAAAAAATTGGTAAATGTACTGAGTTTGTACACTACCCCATTGGAAATTTGAATGAATTAAAGTGCTTCCATAATGTCATGTTTGTAGTGTGGTTAGGACTCAAAAACTGAAATACCATTCATTTAGAAACTTGACCATGCACACAGACCGAGTACAGAATCCATCAGATTCTGTGTGAGCGCCAACCGTGACACTATTTTTTATAATTGCTGACCTGTGAGCGCCCAAAGTTAAAGAATGAGAGGAAAAATGCTTTAGTGAGTGTGCATTCCTGAGAAAGGTGAAAAGGAGACATGTTTACACGAAATCACTGAACACCAGAGATGATTGAAAATACACCCACATACAAATTAATGATAATAAAGAGGCTCAGAAGAACATGTTTCCCTGTGACTGATATGATGATCAGCACTTTAAGTGCTGTGGTTGTCCTATGCGTGTGTAGGAAGATATTAGAAGGCAGAAACACAGGGATATCAGCATTGAAAATTTCTTAAGCATTTCTGATGATCATGTCTAAGAACTGAGTAATCAACATTTGTTTAAACAGCATCTTTTTTTCCATTGTGGTTATCTTTACAAACATGAGAAGTTTCGTGTCAAACCGCTATGTGGTTGGTTACATGCAATTAATTGTGGAAAGAATAAGTGCAGAAGTAGATACTTCCAGATCCTAGATGATGTCGTGAGTTTGTGCATTTGAATCTTCTAAAGTGCATTAAAATTTCTGGAACATGGCTTAGACTTTCGGTTAAGTTCAGCTCACCGAAGTCAGTCATATAAGTACACGAACAAATATATTTCCCCCCATTGTTACTAGGGATGAAACGGTTACCGTTTTCACAATAAAATTCCCAGACGGTTAGTCTTACCGTGTCACATTTATTACATTATCATTAGAACCTTGTGCAATGATCATGATTTTGTAAAACTCATGGTAAATGCTGTCCACACACACCAAGCATGAGTCTGAAAACAGACACTACAATTAAAAACTTCAATTCAGCCGAAATAGTCAGCGTCGCGGTGTATATATGTATATAATATAATATTTTATATATATATATATATA